>CM035787.1:17928974-18168974 GCA_020466265.1 Siphamia tubifer | reverse complement strand
TTTAGCATTTACAATTGCAAGACACGAAGCTTCTGTCCAATAGGAAACAGCACGCACTGCAAATATATGACAACACAATTGCCTTGCAAATTTATAACGTGTTATCTTACACATAAGCTGCAACATCTTTGGCAGATCTAGCTGCTAGCTAACATTAGCTCGCTTTCTGATTGGCTGTCTCGCTCTGCTGGGCAGCCAGCTGTCATTTAATAACTTGACAGCTCACAGGACGGAGGAGCCGGACAACCTCTGCTACTTAATATGTTTTAGCTACAGGTCATCAACATACCTACAGCCCCTTCAGTCGCTAACAGATATTTGAGAGGAGCTCGGCATTTGGCTGCAAGATGTCACGTTGCTTTAGGGCCTAATAATGTTACATAAACACATATGGTATTGTGTCTGTTTTGCAACAGATTAAACAGAGATCATGCCACGTGTTAAAATCTTGTACCTTGTACTCTGGAAGATTTAAATCTTAGCCAGTGATGTTTTGGTTTGTGATTTTTCCAAACACTTTAAATAATGAAACAGCAACATTGTAACAAAAATGCCTCTGTTTGCCATATAAGCTATTGAGTTTCATTACAGTGAGTGTAATGAGGAACCCAAGAGTTCCAGACTCAAACAACCTACACCAAAACAGAGACAGGTCAGAAGTATTAGAAACTATGCATTTATAAAAGTACTAAACTTTATTTGTACAGTTCTTGTAAAAAATACCATTACAAAGTGCTTTACAGTAATACATAAAACACAGTGATAAAAGATAGGCAGTTGTGCATTAAAATACACAAGCAAAGGGAATAAAAACAAGAGGATTAAAAATCATAAATCAAGCACAGCTTATATAATGCAAAAGAAAAGTTTTTTTTAAGAAGTGTTAATGCAAATGAAGGGTTAAGTACAGGCCAGCTCAATAATTGAAGATAAATGAAATCATAGTTAAAAGTATATTCAGTTTATAGAAGGCTGCACATCTGATGCTCAAATGTGCAGATTGGGAAATGCTTTTTTAAGCTTGTAATATTTACACATATTCATGTCCCACATAGACATAGCATACATTAACAAAGAGTACCTAGTGATACACAGGGTTGCTAGGCATTTAACTGATAACCCTAAAGAAGGGTTCGGTGAATGAGCATGTGAAACTGGTGGGGTTCGGTGCCTCCAACAAGGTTAAGAACCACTGGCCTAGCATATTATTATGTCTTGATATATGGAAAATAATCTTTTTATTTTCATTTTTTAAAAGTTCAAGGTTGTTTCTTTTTTGTTCACCTCAAAATACAGAATGTATTGTGCCCAGAACAAGAAACAAAGAACATATGCTCCATCTGCAGGACGGGGCTAAGCATAAAAATATCTCAAAATCACAATATTGACAAGTGCAATATCTAAATCACAGGGTTTGCAATTTTTTTGATAAAGGGGGGCACTCAATTAATTATGCATTGTAGTAGGTAGCATAGAAAGGCTGTGTTCTACAATTTTTAATCTCCAAACACATATATTATTATACACGTATAATATTTTTGCAGAAATCACCTCAGTATTTATTTATTCGTGTATTTATTTTTAGTGAAAATGAAGTGCAAATAATCACAATGTTATAATTTTGATGTGATTAAAATGAAAAGTTATTTTTATGTTTTACTTTGCTTGTCACAAAATATAATTCTGTAGTTGAGTGGAATTCCAGAGCTTTGATTTTTGATCATTGATTCACTGTGGCAAAACAAAAAGTGTATACCAGTTTTAACATTTGACTGGTAACTAGAAGCACTGTTGCTATGGGCACATGTAGATTGAAATGCATTGTCTACTGATTTTAAATTGCAATGAAACATTTGAAGTTTTCTGTTAAACAATTCAAACAGATCAGTACCAACCAGCTAAGAACACCTGTGGACATATGCAAATTGTTTTATGCAGACATAATATGTAAATGTATTATGTTAACTGAACAACAAAGCCTCACTACTTAGTATTCAGCAATACCCAAATCACATTCCTGTACTCAGGCCCAAAATAATATGTAGGTATGCAGTGTGGACTGTCATAAACTGTGTCTGGCAATAGCCACGAGTTAGGTCTACACTCATTCCATCTGTCGACCATATTGTCTAAAATGTGAGGGACTGGACTTTTTCATTTATAATTAATTTGCTCCTTCTTCTGGGGTAATATTAAATAACCTTTACAAAGCTCCAGCTCCCTTTTCTGCCTGCTTTTTATAATGTATAGCCTTGAAAGATGACTGCCTCAAACATCAGCCCTTCATAATAGTTTTTAACTGTAGTTTGTGGTTTCCTTCAGTTGGACGCAGTCCTGAAAAACTTTCAGGAAGTAGTAGATCAGGTGTACAGTAGTCAGTGGCGTGAGTTCTTTTCATTAAAAGCCTTTAGAGTCAAGCCAAGCTTGTGAGGGTCTGAATTTCCTCTCTGTCTTTGCTCAACAGGGAAAGGAAGTGTCAGTTGCTCTGGATGTTTGCTGAGCCGAAACTTTAGCTTGAATCTGGTGTATGTGCTAATTCTAAAATAGTTCTGTTTTCAAATGTAGAGTAAGTTGCAAACAACAAATATCATGCTCACCATAACAGCTTCTGTAATTGTCTATAGCTTTTGATATATTAGTATTATTTTACTCTTTCAGTTGTGACTTAGAAGTTGATTGAAACTTCATTACATACATCAAATTTGTGACTCTCCCTTAAATATTTTTACTTGTGAGGAGCCTTGAAAAACATCACAAGACTTCAGTTATCAGTATACTTTAGATTAGATATGATGAATGTGGTTTTAGTCATTGATTTGGTTCAGCTCCAATTTGGTTTCTCTTGATGGACAATAAATGTTTTCTAAATGTCTGAAGGTATTATTTAATGTAATTAAAAAATAAATTTTTGATATGCTAAAAAAATAGAATTTCATTAATGTGGCTACTTAGTAAGGTATTTGGGTATTAGCTAGAGCCTGATTCACTAACCAGGCTGATTATAGGCTCTGACCGATCGGTATCGGCAAGTACGTAGTCGATTTATTAGCTTTTTTTGCTACTGAGTTTCTGTGGCTCGCTGCTTCTGTGTACGCTGCCTAATGAATTAAGCTGCATTTCCAATATAGGGTATCGGATCTACGCAACTCTACGTTATCCTACTTGAATACCAGGAACTATTTCTTGAGCGCTTTTCCATACAGATCCTATCATACATGTTTCCGTTATCTCAGATCAGGAGCTAATTATTCCATTATTTCCAGACAATAATGTTTGTTTCCTGGTGATAATGGATAATTGATTATTTTACCTCATCTATACAGTATATTACCATGATTTTTTTCTTATCTTAAAGGTAAGACAAAAAAAAAAACTAGTAACTGTAACAAGACAATTTAAATTAGATTCCCCTTATTTTGTCATGATTATCAGTGATTGACAGTGACATGCCAGCGAGCAAAGATGCACCCCAACAACTGCAGCAACTGATTAAAGCTGAAAATGTCAGCTCAAGGAGTACGCATTATTGATCAGTGCATCAGACTGTAGATCTAACACAGGTGGAAATATCATTGTCTTTCTGTTGAACAATATGTTCATGTTAATCCATTATCTTATGAAACTGTTCTTTTGTTCTCTTAGCTGCTTAATGCAGTATATGACTTTCATCACAATTTTTTTTTTCAAGTTTGTAAAACCCGAATGATAGCCCAATTATGACTAATCCATTTGTCTTTCTGCACCTGAATCCCTTCCCTCACGGTGAACAATTTTGAAGATGACTCCATCACAACCACAGTGTTTCTTTACATAACAAACCAAAATGTCACTGGTCTTTTTGGAAATTTTGTAGTGAAATGCATTGTGGGAGTGGCAGTCAAACGAAGCAATTTCTCACAGAGAGCCAGATCACTACAATGTAAAATATACAGTCCACTAGGGTTCTTTTAAAGAATGAGTACAGTCAGTGGATGGAAATAAAGGCAATATTTGGGTTCAGTGCCCACAAAGACACAGCAAAATTGTTGCTGCGTGGAATTCCCAGATGTGTAACCATGGAAAGATTAATGGATTAGTGATACTTAATCACTCTGGGTTTTACAATTCTAAAAAAAAATAAAAATTAATGATTATCATACGTTGCTTTAAAAGTAACTTCGATGCCTTGAGATAACATGAACAATAACTCAAGCTCTAGGGATAAGAGCATTAGAAAGTCCACTAGTCTTCTTCTACTATAAACATCATCTTGTAGAACAATGCATTACAAACTGCTTAATGTAGATATAGATTACCATGGTAAAAAAAACAGTCTTAGTTGGTGTCAGTTGGTCATGAGTTGATGTCACAGCCCTTGGCAGCGGTGAAAATAATTTCAAACGCATCCATTCTCTGCTCCTGGACCAGAGAGACTTGTGGTTTATGAAGCTCTGAAAAACTGCACTCGCACCAGACATTCCATAAAGAAATGTATCCACAGAGTTTACTGGCAAGTATTAGTCATTTCTGAGTTTCTTTCAGTGACCAGTGCTAAGTTATAGTAATATATAAATGACGCACAACTTCCCGAACCTTCTGGATACCATGCCAATACTAGCGCTCGACCGATGTTGGATTTTTGGGGCTGATGCTGATATTGGAGGATAAAAAAAAGCCGATATCCAAATAATGATCAATAACCAATATATTGGCTGATATATGAAATAAGAACATTTATCTAGACATGATATAATAATCTTATATTAGGTAATTATGGACATGTGGATTAACAGTTGCATAAATCTTTATCTCACAAAGATAATTGACACAACTGTCAAACGCTGTATAATATTCTGATATCAGAGTAATATTTGATGCATGGGGAACCACAGATTGTAGATGTGCTAGTTTTCATGCTGGGGAGAACAGAATAATGAAAATGATGTGAGTCTATATTTTATAAGTAGTGAAATAAAATTGGTTGGTAAACATTTCTTTAAAATGTAAGTGAGACATCCCTTCTAGAACCCAACTACAAAAAAATGCGATCACAGATATAATTAGAGAAAAAATATGACTGAGCACAAAATGATGTTTTCCGTAATAAATGTGGATGTGTAGCTACAACTTCCCATGTGGTGTAAGGACTGAACTGACCATGTGCAGAGTGAACTAGGTTAAACTAGGTCCAAAGTGGTTCCTGATTGGAGCAATTTCAAGTGTTACAACTGAACCATGTTTGCACTCTCCCCAGTCTCCCCTACACTATCTGCAGAATGAATTATGAGGTAGATGGACATGTGTGTGCGGGGGGTGAATACTTCATAAGAGGGGGGCAGCTTTTGGACCAAGGAGAAAAGCAGTCAATACGTCAGAGCGCATGGGTGCTGGGTAGGAGGGGTGGGGTTCCCATGATTTTCAGATAGGGTTCAGTGCAGGTGACTAGTGGTCCTCCCTAGAGTACAGTATGGTTGAGAGTGGGGGACTAGTGTTCCATCCTTGTTATAATGTGGGAGTAGCACTCTGTGATTTCATGTACACCCATGTGGGGGAGGAGAAGTAAAAGAAGAAGTGACATGCCTCTAAAGCTATGTTTTCATTAGTATAGCTTCTACCCAATTCTACCAGATTCTACTTGCTTTGGGGCATTCTCACTATGAAAAAGGACCTGGTCCGATGGTACCCGGTCCTAAATTTTTGGTATCTAATCCACTGACGTTCCAAGTGGTCCTATAATGTGACATGTCAGCAGTGTAAACACTGATTGGTGGAGTTGTCTCTATGTCAAGGAGTTACCACCATGCGACTCGCCTTTCCAAAAAAAAAAAAATAGATTTCAAGTTACAGCAAATAGTGGAAAGTTAAATTAAATGTAAAGTGGTGACGGCATTCTGCAACACTACACTGTGGTTGGTCGTGGAGGTTAATACATTTCTGTCTTTGGTGGCTGATGAAAAAAATCAGCGTTAGGTTGACGGCGCCTCGCAATGACGAATGATGTGTGATAGTGGTTTTTTTTTTACCAATCCAAATAGTAATAATCACACAGAACAATTACCATGATTTTGATAAGATATACTAGTGTGATAAACATGAAAAAAACATTTTGTTAGTTGTTAAAATAACTAAACTATTTCAGGTGACAGTAACCAGTCATCTTGGGTACAAAAATTAACAACAATAAAAAGTTGCTGCAAAGTGAAGTATTTTTAAGCTTCTTTATTTTATTACTTCTTTAAAATAATGCCCAAAAAAGATGACAATTAATCTTTCTGTATTTATTTTTTGACAGTTGATGACAGTAATGGCTCACATATGCTCCATGTTGGATACACATGAAACTAGGGCTGGGCGATTTTCTCTTTTAAAAAAAATCTCTGATTTTTCCCCAAAAAACTCGATTCACGATTCACAATACGATTTTTTTCCCACGCAGGCTAAATGAAAATGAAAACACTAGAAACGTGATTTCTTTCGTCTTCTTTTTTTTAATTAAATAACATGTAAAACAAAAATACTTCTACAAATAACTGTAAATAATAAATCAGTTGTGCAAAAGGTGCAACTGCAACCTGAGACTTTGCCTACATGAACTGTAGTAAGTCCAGACATATCCACCACTGTTACAGGAAAAACAGTGCAAAAAAATAGTGTAAGATACACTTTGTTGGAAAAAATAAAGCTTAAAATATTTTAACAACTAAAACAATATCCATTAATACTCATATTATATGAAAAACATTGCAAAAAAAGTAGTAGTGCAAAAGTAAGATAAAAAGAAAACTAGTAACATTTTTACTTTGTAAGGACAAAATAAAACAAAACCTAATTATCAATCAAGCTACTTCAATAAACCTGAACATGTTATCAATATTTTGGGTTAGGGTCGGATTGCACGATTTTCCTAAAATATGAATCGATTTTGCCATAAAACTCGATTTTAAATCTAAATCGATTTTTTTGCCCAGCTCTACATGAAACCATCCATCTTTTTATGTTAATGCTTTGCTTATTTCTGCCCATTTTCAGAGAGATTGTCTATACATATCCAAACAGAACAAATGGAGCTGCAGTGCTGCCAGAATCCATGGGGGCAGTGTTGAAAACTTCATATTTCTCTCATTGATAATGTCAATGAAAAGTATTGACTGTTGACATGCCACAAGGTGTTTAACAGCCTCACAGCCCACCACAGTCTGGAACACTATCTCTGAATGTGCTTCTTTCTCCATGTCAGCATTAGTAACATTTCCTCTGCTGCTGCTGTAGTGTTAATGTTCTTAACTTGAGGCCAAAACAATAACAAACATGCCTATACTGACTGCACTAGTGTCAAGTGGGGTGATCTGACAAAGCCATGTAACTGCTTTGGTTAGTCCCATGTATCCTCCACCTTCTCTTTCATATTTTCATCCTTTTGAAGTCCCCAATCCTCAACTCTCTGCTGTGGCATTAGCCATAAGCCTTATGTGCATTATTGACATACTGTATCTGTGCAGCTTAAAGCATCTGGCCAAGTGAATGCTTCACTGGTCTGTATTAACAGTGAAGCCTGTAAATAGTTGAAGCTAACTCCAGGATATGTGTTGATCATGTGCATTAGCAGAATATTTTTGGGATTTGCTCACTGTTTTTGACATTGATGTGAATTTTTTTTTTTTTTTACTTTTTGTTTTGTTTTGCAGAAATGGTGAATATCAGTAGCAGCAGTCACATTTTAATTTAAAGGATGGTGCTATGATACACAATAGCTCACGTCAAACAGATTCAAGATTCAAGATGTCTTTATTGTCACTGAGCATTTGCATGTCAGTGAAATTTTCAGTGCAACCCCCGTGTAAAGATAACAAAATGAAACAAGATAAACCAACTGGCATGCAATAAAAAGAGAATAAAATAAGATGAAATAAAAAGAAATAAATACAATGAGATAAATAGAATTATGTGCAAATACGAGAGAAATACGAAATGTGAGCTACTGAAGTATAGTATTTGTGTCTTTTAATACAAGAAGCACACTTGATTTATTTTCTTGAGGATAACTTCCAGTCAAATGTATTTAAAAACTTGCATTTGTTGAATTGGCAGTAAAGCCAGTTTATCCAAGTGTCTGTTCAAATCAGGAAAAATGTGGCAGAAGCTCCAATTTGCGGGTAATAGATTAAGTATATTATAATTAAAGTCACATCCACTTAAACTTTAAACTCTAAATGTGTTAACATACATGTCACATATTTCTAACAGGCTTTGCCCACTGGTTTTCTAGTCTGTCTTAGTCTGACAGACCTCTGTGTAGTCTGTGTTTTTCATATATAGCTGACCATTTAAAAGCATGATGAGCACATTGTAAAATTTGGTGTTTACTTGTGAATTGAATGTGGTTTAAGAGACATTTGCTTGCGCTTGATTGATTTAACAGTATGTTAATTTGAAGACTATGGTTTGGTGCTGTCATTTATTTTGCAGTGGCTTCTCCATCTGTGTGAGAGTGATAAAGTCTCATCTTGTAACTTTACAAATAGCTTGTTTTCATTGTCTACCTCTTTGCTTGTCTTCACAGGTCCATTTTCAGACGTAGTCACCACAAATCTCAAGCTCGCTAACCCAACAGACAGGAATGTGTGCTTCAAAGTGAAGACGACAGCGCCACGCCGGTACTGTGTGCGGCCAAACAGTGGCATCATTGATGCAGGAACTTCAATTAATGTCTCAGGTAAAGAGCAAGGTTTATTTTGTCTTAAGCATACATGGGGATGGTTTTTTTTTGTGATGAGCCCAGGGTTAATTCATTTCCTAACACTGCAAATTGTTACCCCTTAAGTATCCTAAAAAGTTTATTTATTTATGTTTTTTTTGGGGGGGGGGGTTAAAAATAGGTAGTAATCTTATCATGTTTTAGAGTATTTCCTCGTACTCCTGCCTTTGTACTGGCACACTTCATACCCAGTCATCCACTATGAGGGAGATGGGTACAGGCTGGGAGACTGTGCCACCTCTGCCATTTACAGCCACAGACTCATTTTACAGTCTACCCTATCTGGTGTCAACAACTGCAAACTGTGTCAGTGGGGCCTGCAGTCAGCAGTGAATGACAAATCAGCATGGTCCACTTTTTCAGATGCAATAATTTTTCACCCTAAGCAAACTGAAAAAAAAAAGTCACAAGTTTGAATCTTGTGATGACTGCTGCTTTTCTGAGAATGTAGGCACTACTCACAAACACTGTCGTATTACCAAAGCAGTGCATTTTTACAGGATAAAATGTAGTTGTGGATTGATATCTTTCAAGTAATATAGGCATTATCTTCCATGTTTAGTCGTGTTTGCTTCTCCAGATGCTATAGCATGCTGTGGTTTTATATAATTCCTACTCGGGCTTTTGACCACCTAAGCAGAGATATATCAGCCCAAATTAAGGTTTGAAACTGCATTTAGAAACCTCTCCTGAGTATATCAGTAACACACCCTAGAAATTATTGTTACAGTGATGCAATGTCATAATTTTACTCAAATTAATCTATCTGGCTGGTTTAGAATACTTTTTTTTGCATATCTTAGAATATGTTGTTTTGTTTAATTTTACTGTTGAAGGTTTTACATAAATTGAACAGCTAATTTTAAACACAACACATAAGGGGGTGTCCTTTGTGTTGAGTTTAAATCCTCACTCTTAAGGTAAATAAACTCTTTAAAAGCCTCTTGGATTAACTGGACAATACATTTTCACATACTCAAAACAGGCCCGTATTTCTGAACTCCTGACCTTGTAGTGATACTGTACATGGTTCTCACAGGACACCGGTGCTCCAGACATATGCTCAACCATAAACATGAATTATAAAAAGCAGTAACATGAATCCAAAACGTCATCTAAATTTTATGACACACTGAGAGCTTTGACTTGCCATAGTTTAAGCACATTTTGTTGATAATATTTGAATGCAGAACATATAGACGAGTACTTTTTTATTGCAGTAGAGTATGAGAACATTTCCTCCACATCTGATATTTCATTATTGTCATAGAGATTGTTTTTTTTTTTTTAGTTTAAATAGTTGCCTTGTATTACATTTTTACAGTATTCGAATGCTTAAGACTGTGAAGTAACTGCTGCTTGCTTATCCTCACTAGGATCACTGGGGGCCTAATCCAGTTACAATGGGTGAAGGTGGGGTACACCCTGTATGAGTCTCTAGTTCATCTCAGGGCTGAACATATATAGACAAACACTCTCATAATCACACCTATAGGCAATTTAGATTAACCAATTAACCTATCAGTGCATGTGTTTGGATGGTGGGAGGAAACCCACGCAGACATGGGGAGAACATGCAAACTCCACACAGAAAGGTCTGGTGTGGGATTCGAACCAGGGTTGTTCTTGTTGTGAGGCACGACTGTTGTGAGGCACTGCACCACTGTGCCGCCCTTGCTAAACACTGTATATTGCAATTTTGTCTTCTAAACTCTGGCCTCCATCTGAAAATTTAGCCAGTGATTTTTAGTGTTTTTGCAGCTCTGTTCATCTTTTATCACATTTCAGGCAATGAAAAAGTTCACATGAATGTTCACTTCCATTAGTGCAAAAGGGAACAGTCTGCCACAGGATACCTTACAAACTCATGATGTGTCATTTACTGGCTTAGCTGAGCATAGATTCTGCTTTTGAAGCTAAACCCAGCTGAAACCGTATATGTTCAATGTAACCATGACCACGAGAATGTTGCTGAGCTGAATTGGTGTTGCATAGCGCCCAGTGGAAAAATGTGTGGCAAGAATGTTTCAAAAATCA
Source organism: Siphamia tubifer (assembly GCA_020466265.1). NCBI lineage: Eukaryota > Metazoa > Chordata > Actinopteri > Kurtiformes > Apogonidae > Siphamia > Siphamia tubifer. The sequence goes on along the minus strand of CM035787.1, from coordinate 18,158,203 downwards.
TTGTGTCCACACATTGTGAGCTTCTTTGCAGTATATGAAATCTCTTGCTGACATAGACTGGACAGGTTAACCTCTGAGGAAGGCAGAGAGTGAAATAATACACTGTAAAAAAAGACATAATAGTTGTGCTGGAGCTTGTTTGAATATTTGTTATGAACTTATATTGACAGGACTGTGTTATTACAGTAGGGATTCTGCTGTCCCAAGTGACATTTGGGTCTGCATGAATAGACATTAATGTTCATATGACACGCATGTTGTCTAGACCAATATACAAAAACTTTACTCTTTACCTCTGGATAGATTTTTAGGACTGATTTTGATCTCTACCATGGTTTTTGATTTCTCTTGTAAATGTCAGGTCAACTCCTTTGGTGGGGTTTGGGATTATTTTCCATCCTGAAACAGTCTTGCAGGTGAATAGTCAGTATTTTTCTTCTTTTTGAGTGATATTAAATTAGATGTATTTCAAAGAGAACAGTCAAGACTTTGTGAACATGCTGCATTGAGAACCCTGAATATCAACACATTTTATGACAGTTTCCATGTTAGTGAGTTTTCTTTCCAGACCGGTATCTTGACTTCACTGCCCCCCTCCAAACTAGTGTTGTCTGAATACTTTTGCTGATCTTTGATCAGCTTTTTGGATTGAGTAACAATGAACAATGGTCAGGGTGTACGTATTACATATGAACTGCTGAGCACTTCAGCAATTTTAGACCTGTTCTAAGTTTTCATCAGATCACATAAGTTATCTACTTGAAACAATTCAGAAAATGGTTCAAGAAATGTGTTTATTTTATTGAAGCTGAATAGCATTATGAAAATTTAAGGCATATCTCTAAGTCAGTTTCATTAGTACTGTAGGATGTTGTCATGTCAAATCCATGTGGGTTTCTTTTATGAAAAAAACCTTCCCATTAAGTAGATGAACAAAAAGATTTAGGTGTGTAAAACAATATCAAAATATGTGTCCAATATTCACTTCAGCATACCTGTATTTAAAAAATAATAATAATAATTTTTAATTATATAGTCAGAGATCCTTTTAATGAGTTTATTTCTTTTTTAAAATTTATAATTTCAATAAATATATATTTTTTTAAATTATTGTTGTTCAGTCAAAATAAGACATTTGCACTTTGAGAATGGGGGGGGGGGGGACTTCTCAGCCAGATTTCTTACCAAAACAGCTTATTTACAACAATTGATTGAAAAGACCATTTGTTCATATTTGAAGCCACGTAGCTGTTTTTACTTTAAGCGGTTATCATTATTATGTTAGAACAGTGAGTAAGGATTGACCTCTGTAAGCACTTGAAGGTAAATAGTTAGTGGTAATTCTAATGGGAGCAACTTGTCTCATGAGACACCATTAATTAGCAACAGGAAAGGAACGTTTTCTTACCTCCCGCTCTCACCCATCTCATGGTTCCATTCATCATCAACAAGCAGGCAGTAGATTACCATCCTGCTTGACCGTGTTTGCTACAATTAGCCTCTGTGAGTTTTATAAATGACTGCCCGCTATGAAATCCAAATACTAAATCATGGCATTATCAGAAGTAGCCTTTAAAAATGATTAGAGGCTGTAGATCAAAGATGATATATGAATCAGTTTTTCCCCTTTTTTTCTCTCATGTCTTTCATTGGTTCAAGACCTTTTTACGTTATTCATGCAGCTCAAAGAACTTCCATGCTTTCCTGCCTCCATTCTCCGGTATTGTCCCCTCGGACCTGAAGTAGATGGCCATGCAAATTGGGTCTGACTGAAACAGGACGTTCTCAATCTGTTCATGCCGTCTGTTTCTGGTTTGCAATATTGAACTGCCCTGATTGCTGTAATGGTGCACTACATCTCTGAGGTTTTTCACTCCAGGGAGAACTGGCATGTGCCATATATGAAAACCATCCTGATGGCTACAACACTGGCTTTGAAATTAGAAGGTAATGTATTTCTAATGGAAGCCGAGGAATCAGACAGGCTTTACATATACAGAGTTTGGACTGGTGTCAGAGTATGTCTTTGATTTTCCCTCAGTGGTGTTAATGGATCACAAGATCACTCATCAATAGACCTTTTAATCCCTTTTACATGACCAGCATCCACCCTGCAAACATAAGAAAATGATCAGTCTCAGAGGGTACAAGTCATGGTTACAGCTTTAAAATACCTTTTCAGTCATTGGAATGACATCAAATAACACGCTGCTGACTGAGAGCAGTGATGTGGTGATGTGTTTAAGTACTATTCCAATCCAACACCTGCTTTCTGTTAGGGTGATATGTAATGTTAAGATGAAAAACAACAGGGTTGGAAGCTGTTACAACAATTACCCTCTGGGGTATTTGTAAATCCATCAGTGTTTCCCTGTCATGGTAACGCAGACCTAGAAATAAATCATATACACCACTTTTTCTCAGTGGCAAGGGTAAGCTGAGAGGTTCAGATCCTAGTTTACTGTTTGACAAATCCGTGTGTATTTAATACTGTTTAATCCTTGCAGTGAACACATTTTAAAAAATAAATAAATTAAAAAAAAGGGGGGGAAAAGTTGGAAAATTGTTCACAGAGAGATTTTATTGGTATTCCATAGCTGTTTGTATTTGGAAGTAATTTTGCATTGCTGAACTTCACCCACAAATTTGGGTTCCTGCCTGTCCACTGTACTTTGGATGAGGCTAAACACAAAACACTTTTTTGATACCTACTCTTCAGGCAGGAAGTGAGACTGAGTTTCTAAGAAAGGAGGAGGAAAGTGGAGGGAGACATAACACTCTAAAACTAAATGACAGGGGCCCAAAGCATGTAACAAGGTATGTTTCTGAGGAACAAAAAAATAAGTATGTATTTAAAAAAAACAAAAAAACAAAACTATATATATAAAGATAACAACGACTCTCTGAAACATGGTACAAACAATTTCAAAGCTTAAATGTACAAATTAATTTTTGGACATACAGTTTTTTATGCAGAAGTACTTAAAAAAATAAAAGTCTACCTGCCAACATGGCACCTTGTATCTGACACACTTAAATGAATATACTGATGAAGATGATGGGCAATATTGAATGCAGGCATCCTGGAGAATGGTTGTTACATAGAACTTTCTAAAAAAAAAAGAAAAAAAAATACTGGGCCATCTAGAAAAATAAGTTGGCTTTAGCTTGAAAATATGAATGTTTCTGGTAAATGTCAGTCATAACTCTCCTATTAAAGTTTGTACTGCCCACTTCAAAGTCAGTAACCCTGTTTAAAACATTGTACTGGCTTCATCAAACGGCCCTAACAATATTTTGCCCCATTCAATTAATGTTAATTGGTCACAGCTTAAAGCTGAGATCACCTGAGCAAGTAACATGACGTATAGCTGGAGAATTAGACAATTACCCTTTATTTAATTTAGATGGCCCACATTTAACATTTAAGTTGTAAACTGGTCATAAAAGGGCAGAGAAGTGTTTAAATGGATACTATTGTTACATTTTTATGTTGTAGAAACTAGTGGCTCAGTCGCGACTAGTGTAAACAAACATCCAATCCATCTTGATGTGGCTAGATAAACCATATTATAATAGTGGAAATAAGCATTTAACGACAACCTAATGATATATAGCACATACACAAATAAAAAGTTAGCTTTCAAACATACCTCTGATAAAGTGGACGCTGCACACACGGGTATTAGCAGACTCTGCTCCTCCCGACCACAAACGCAGATTTAAAATCTACTTTCCTCTGCGTTTTTCTGTGAGCTTTTTCCATTTCTCACCTTTGTGAATGGTAATGTTTGGTACTCTCTTCTCTGGGTTAGAATAATTGGTGTAGCCGTAAACTACACAAAACATAGGCATTTTCTCAACAGAAAACTCACTCAACTTCACTTCCTGCCCTCCATCTGAAAATCGCCTGCTAACTATATAGCAATGTGACATCATGTGAAATCAATCTATTAACCCATTTGAGGCAAAGACAAGAAGAGCGACCTTTGTTATCCCTTATATTTCACAGAGTGGTTCGATCCATATGATGAACTTGTGCCATGTGGATCTGAGACTTTTTTGGAGACAACAGGAGTGACGTTTTTGATTTCATGGTAATTTTCCCACTTCTATTGGTGGAATGGTGTGATAAGGACCAAGTCCAGACTCGGGCATGAATGTGTTCACACAGCATGTACCATGGTAGATTAAGGCTGGCCTGTATCTAGGACCACCTTCTCAAGAAGTCTCCGACATGGTACTGGAGCATGGAATAGTTGTGTTCACATGGACAAAATAAAGCAGACTTGGGGACATACTGTACTCTGGTAGGGACTGGATTATGCTGTGTGGAAATGCCTTAAGTCACGTCATCAAAAACATAGTAAATACACTGTTAGTGCAGAAATGACCAGAATTGGTATTTCCCCTCTCAGGTAGCCTCTGAATTCCCCATTGTACTTGAAAATTTTCAAAGGCTTCTAACCACAGCAGGTCACCCTCACAGTCCCTTGCCATGTGGTGCGTCCTCATACCAATTTTTTTCCAAAACCCCCCCCCAGTATACTGGTACACTCTTGAACCTTCAGTTTTGCTGGAGCACCACTGTAAAAAAATATTCTTAAAACGGCGTAACAACTGAGAGAAGTCATCACATAATCATGTAATCCTGTTCTTTTTTGTGTTACAGTTATGCTGCAGCCATTTGACTATGACCCAAATGAGAAGAGCAAACACAAGTTCATGGTGCAGTCCATGCTAGCACCACCTGACATGACCGACATGGAGGGAGTGGTGAGTATATACCGACCTCTCAAACCCATTTGTCACACTTCATCCATTTTCAGCTTCAGCAGCGCTTACAGAATATTTGGAAATGTTTGAAAAAGCATCGTTGTGTCTCACTTTGACCCAGCCCTTAATACAGCAGGAAATACAAATCATCCAAAGTGTCTGTAAGGAAAGCGGCAACTCCCAGCTTGGATGAGAGCCTATGTCACAATTCCTACACCAAACAATAAAGACCACAATGGGAACAATTACATCATGACAGCGTGTGTGGTCTTAGAATCATCCTTGCTATCTTACATTAAGATAAAGTGACTCATAATTAAAATGAAAAGAAGTATGTGTAGTATTTATATGACAAATACGCACCATGAAGCATATATTCACATATACAGCCAAATTGAATGATGGTTAAAAGAGAGATGCAGCTCTGAGCCACAGCCTGAACTCCAGTGGGGTATTGCACAAGCATGTGGTTAAATACAGGGTCAACAGACTTGAAGGCAGATTTTTGAGGTGGGGATGCAAGAGTAGCACAATGGTGGGAGACACCCCAAACCTGTTCCTAAACCTTTTTTTTTTTTTCATTGTTGTGGACATGTGGACTCTCAACAATGGACAGAACTGATCTCCTTGATAATAGTCTAGTCGTTGAAAAAAAATGTTAAAAATTCAAGTTGACTAAGAGTACGATTATTCAAGTGCATCATGATTTAATACGTTTCTGGTGAATTTGTGCAACAGCGGTTCTCACACATACATTGTTATGTCTGGCTGTTCTGGCTGTTTTCAGGAAACCTGACATAATATGGTGTTGGCCGTGACTCAAGAAGTCATTCACAAGTTTTGATTCCCACAAAAGTGAAAAAGAAATAATAATACGATGGAATTGTGACATTTAGCAAGAGTCAACTTTGCTGAGACATCAAAATGATCTAATAACTTCCATTTCACCAACAAACAGACTTAACACCTTCTTACTGAATTACCCCAAGGTGTTTACTACATGTATAAGTCTAGACAGACATATGAAGTGCAACTTCAAGTTTTTTTCCCCAGCAGCATTTTTCTTTCACAGCATCTTAGCAAAATGAAAAGGAAACAAATCTAAACTGTATGTTTTCTGACATGTTTTGCTGCCATGTATTGTCACACTAGGTATATTATTTTTTCTTATTTACTTATACTGTATTTAATTATCCAATGAGATATTATTTATATCAAATTACTTTGCAGTTTTAAACTTAGCCTTTTCATGTTTCCCTTGCCAATATCATTAATTTATTGTGAAAATATCTGTTATTAATTTAAAAAAAAAAAAATCAAAAAATTGTGCTAATTTCTGCTGCAGTCAACACAACAGAGTCCATGAAAAACCTTCGGAAAAATTTGACTAGTTGGTGCAATCTATGTATTTTTAGTGTTTTTTGATTAAAAAGCAGCATGCTGTCCTTTAGTTTGGCTGACAAACTAATCCCATATCTTGACAGCAGTGGACCATGAAGCATTTTTTGTTATTTTTCTGTTTCTTTAGTGGAAGGAGGCAAAGCCAGAAGAGTTGATGGATTCAAAGCTGAGGTGTGTTTTTGAGATGCCAGTGGAAAATGAAAAAACGGTAAGCACGTGCTGCTCTTCCTTTTAGTTTAATTTTGCTTCACTATTTCAGATCTCTCATAGCATGGAATAAGGAATGGTTGGTCTCATTGCTTCCTTCCAGCATTTTCAGCATTACACTAATTGGTCTAAGCAGGGTGCCACAATGCATTTTTAATGGGCAGTTTAGCTTTCAACTTACACAACGCTGCTGGTTTTTCTGTTTGTCACATTTAATCACCTCTTTGTTCCTTTTTCCATCTTATCCCACTTTCTCGCAGCTACAGTTGTCTTTCTATTCATTTGCTTTTGTGTATGAGCAGCCTATCAGAGGGCCACGTTCGCTCTCACATGTGTGTTATTATTGTTGTGGTACTTCCCAGACCCCACACAGCTGTAGAGACGTTATCTGGTCAAGACACAAGCAGAGACTAGTGGCTTCAAGATTAGTGGGGGGTGGAAGGACCTGTGGTAGTTGTTTTCACTTCATAATGAGATGTGCGATACATACACACAGGGCCCAGTCAGCACTGTGCCACAGGGTCCGATACACAAAGATAATGCTGATAGAAACCAGCTTGATCCACTTATGGAAGGCACCCCTGGATGAACTTACTCTCAAATGTAGAGATAGGAGCTTGAGTGTTGGCCCTGTGTTTCGGTATACGTTGGTGTGTGTGTGTGTGTGTGTGTGTGTGTGAGAGTGAGTGAGTGAGTGTGTGTGTGTGTGTGTGTGAGTGAGTGAATACTGTACTTTTATATAAAAGTCTGCAAAGCTCCAAAAGTAAAAATCAAAAACCACCTGTGTCCCAGCCAGGCTATTTGTCACAATTGCCGTGGAAACTTTTAGTAGAAACAGTCTACCCAGTGTGTCATAACTTGTCCCCTTGTAACCCACTTACAGCATGACATGGAGTCCAACAAGATGTCATCCAGCTTGCTGAAGTCAGACTCCTCTGTGTTGCCTCCGAAGTCAATGAGCTCCACCCTTGATGATGGTGAGGTAAAGAAGATCATGGAGGAGTGTAAGAGGCTGCAAATGGAGGCTCAGCGGCTACGGGAAGAAAACAAACAGATCAGGGTGAGTGAGATGATGAAGGGACTGAAGGTTTGCTTTTTCCATCAGCGTCATCTCATTAGTAGTTTGTGAATCCACAGCTCGTTAAAAAAAATCACTGTATGATTCACAGTGGAGTTACATTATTATTCGTCTTCAAAGTGAGACAGTTTAATACGATGATACATTTTACACTTCATACAAATCAGTTTTGAGTCATCAATCACATGCACCCCACAGATTCTTGAAAAGTCTTAATTGAATTCATTAGTCTTAACATAAGACCTTGTCTGGTCTTAAAATTTTCAGAAATTGTAATGCAAAGATATGGAGAATAAGCTTTACGCATCTTTATTTTATTTTATTTTTTCTTGAAATGGCATTTTAAAAACTGAAAACAATTGATGTAACATTTTAAAGTAATTTACTGAATACCTCCACAGTGAAGTCACCTAGATCACACTAGCAGAACAGGCATTATAGTTTCTGCTTTTGCATTGCACTGACAGCTGTAACTTTATTTTAGTCAGGTTAGTTTCTCATACCCAGACTCAGGTCCACACTAAGTGAACACCATGTCAGTGTTGTAGATAGGTCTGGCCTCTTCTATCATTCTGAAATAGGAGTTGAAATCATCTGGGTTGTTTGGCTAGTTCTTAGGCACTGCTGATGCAGGATGCTGAAACAGTGTGTTTCTCGCAAAATAGTGTTGGCACTTGGCAGTGAAGTTGGTTTGATGGCCACACTAATTCATGGTATGCTATTAAAATTACTACATCCCTAAAACGGCTAAGTGCACACAAAATGCATGTCTTTATTAAAAGTTGCCTTATTCAGGGGGTCATTGCAGCTTGGAAGTTGCTTTCTTAGAAAGAAGGAGTAGGACTGGAAAAGTGATGATGCATCCACGGTAGAAAGAAGGGAGGAAGGCTTTCTACTGTGTGATGTAAATATTGGCCCTTATTCCAAGAGTGTACTTGAAGTTAGTCAGTCTATCTCAGTGGGTTAACTGAGCATACAGTGTGCTGTTAGAGGCCCCAAGTTTGCTCTCTCTCCTCAATCCATAAACAACCTATCATATCTCTTCATAATGGATGGCTACAAGTGACACAGGTATGGTTTTCATCTCGGCTTGTACAAATGACAGGTGTCATAAAAACTAATCGGTGTGGAGGAAGAAAATGGGAGCAGGAGGAGAGGAAATAATTGTAGTTCTGTTGTTTTTGTATTTTTTAGTCTGAGTGTTATCAGGAAACTAAAATGTTTTTTATTGTTGCATTCATATTTAATGTAGCTAGTTATAAAGTGGTTAAAATCAAAGTGATCCTAAGTAGGTGATGGAATCCCCTCCCATTTTAGTTTTGATTATTGTATAGTAAGACTTAAATTAAATTCCGAGTAGCATTAAAAAGCATTCATAACTCTTTAATCAAACTTTATGAACCCTGCAGGCGGCCATACGAAACCCATACATTAAAACTTTATTTTAGTCTTGGCCACATCTACCTCCGGGCTTAAAACAAAGACGGAATTAGTTATTCCACTGAATGAATGATGGCATTTTTTTATCTTATCAAAACTAACTTATGAGATCACTGAACACACAAAGTTAGATTTGTGTCTTATGATTGGCTTTCTACTGATTAATGTTTACAGTCAAGATAAGCAAATTAAATGGAAATTTGAGTCATAAAGCTGTACTTCCAGATGGCATTGTGGTGTCCCCCGCCCTTGGCCATATTTGTTTAAACAGAGACACTTAACTCAGGATTAAAGTTTGCAATAATCGCCTCATATTCATAATCAGCCACAGATCTGAAGGTTCAAAGCTCATAAGGCAATTGAGCAAATTAACGAGCGTGTAATCAATCAAGGCAATCACTGAGGTAGGGTTTATTTAGTGTTTTGTAAAGGTTTGGTTGAATATGAGTCACACACAGTCGAAAGAGAATCCTGCTCCCCTCAAACACCGCCACCTCCCCTTTAAGTTCTTGCCAGAAGCAGAAAGAGTGTTTGGCTTCTCCTGCGGCTGAGATTAAACTAACAGAGAGCCCCCCACCCGCTGCTGGGAAATGAAGTGTGTTAAAGCCTGGCGCCTTTTGCAGTCCTCAGGGGATTGGGTCAGATGAAGATTTAAACAGATCCTCTTTCTTTGAGCTAATAAATAAATGCTGCCTTATCTTATTGACTGATGTGATCACCACGTTGTCTTCATGTTGCTTTTCTCGTCCACTTCTACATTCCTTTATTTCACCATCCACACACCTCACCTCCACACTTTCCTCTTTTAATCATGTCTTTTTGTTTTTCTTTTACCTCCCACTATCCCCTCTCCCTCCTTCTTCCCACTTTAGGAGGATGACGGTTTCCGGATGAGGAAGAGTAATGTGATGTCATCTCAGCACGCATCAGTTGGCATGAAGAAAGAGGAGGGGTTAAGCGCCCGCACAGTGGCGCTCATCGTGCTGTTCTTCGTGGTGGGCGTCATTGTTGGCAAATTGGTCTTGTAGAGTGCAGCGCAGATCGGGTTGGCCGCAGCATGCTTTCGGGGGATGAAATAAACACAGGATCTGGGATTTTGGATCAGAAATGCCATATCCATTGGGCGGGGGGGTGGTACTAGTTTTGATTCAATTTCATTTATGTAAAAAAAAAAAAAAAAATCAAAGGTAATGTATGAGAAAAAAGAAAAACGATTCTTCATCTTATGAACAAACCTACCTTTACAGGTCTTGCTTCTAAGTAATCATCACATAATCATTCTGGCCCTCTTCCCAAAGTTTAATGTATACAGGTGAATGGTTTTATGGGTTTGGGTAATGGAATATTACTGATTTAATGCTAGTGATTACTACCAATGGATTTTCTAACACCGGTGAGGTAGTGGTGCGACTGAGTCGGTTTGCAATTGTGCGAATGTCATTTTAGTGTACTGTTGTTTCTTTTTCTAAATGACAGAGGCCAGAGTTTATGTATATGTATACGTAAAGACCCCGCTGTACAGTATATCCAGGTGTTCCTTCCAGCTAAACCCCCTTTAAGGAAGGGATTTACCAGAGAGATGATCCAAACAGTCGGGGTTACACACAGGGCTATCAAACTGACTCCTCCAATCAGAGGCTATGTAAAATCAGCTAGTCTTTGATTGTAGAACAACTTTGATCAGTGTATGAAACACTATAACATAGGTATTTTCTTTCCTTGTGCCCTTTTTTTCCACTCTACCTTCTTACCATCACCTGTCACTCAATGCTCACTGCATCCCTGGTTGTCAGAGGGGGATGTTTTATTGCATGCATTCACAGAGAGTGTTGCATCTGGACTTTTAAATCTAATTTAATTGCTTTTATAATGGTGATAGTAATGTCATTTGGCTGTAGGTTTGCACAACTACATTTTCTGATTTTATTTCTTTGTGTTTTATTGCATTTTTATGATTTTAAGTATTTTTTGTTGTTAGGGTTTAAGCATTTAAGAAGATTGCAGCTACCTGAATTGAGCTCCAGATTTCAGATTAGATCAATGTTCTCCAAATGAAAGCCTTGCCTTGTGACCTATTTGGGTAAGTTATTCTCAGGCCAAGATGGAGGTATATAGATAAAGGACACTGATTTGCATCACACATGAACATACAGCATAGTGAGGAACCACGAATTTGCATGGATAGACAGCTAGGGTTTGTGTTTCAGTACAAGTCCTGTTGGTCAAACAGAGGGTCTTGGCCTTTTCTGCTCTTTTTTTTGTTTTCTCATATTTTCCTACTGAGCCATACATTTGTTAACATTATCTTTTGTTTTGTTGAGGCAAATGTATGTCAGAGAACAACTGAGTGTTTTAAGAGTGTTTCAGCTGCCTGCTCTCCATTTACCCACTGTTCAGTGTCCAGTTTTGGTGTTTGTTCAGCATTTATCCATTGCTTTTTAATGTTATATCCTCACTGCATTTGAAGTTGTGTTAATTTAAATGCACTTATGTTAAGAGTGTCACTGTCTCCCTGAAGCATATGTTATTTTATTTTATTTTCTCATACAAAGGAAAAGGAAAGCTTACAGTATAGCTATAGCCTCAAGGGACCACATTATGACACTGTACTGTTCCAGAGATGCTGATTTTTTTTTTTTTTTTTAAATTAAAGTAAAACAAATCAACTCAAATGGTTTAATCTCCAAATGTTCATACTGTGGACAATTAATTACAATGCATGGAAAGGTGTCATTCTACTTATTCTCTTAATTGAGAGAAATAATTTGGTTACATTTCCCAACTTTCTCCACTTAACAAATGAGTAGACAAGAGGTGCATACACAGTGAGATTAACTGTCATTTCTTCAGTGAAATGTGAAGCAGTGGCTTTGACTGGTAGGTAAAGACATATGAATACAGGCGTTTGTTTCCATTGTATCTCTGTAAAGTTGTTGGGTTGAGAATGACTTGCTGCTTAGAGGGAGGGCAGAGCAGACCTGAGCTACAGTCCCATCCAGGGTTATCAAACCTGGGTCCAATAGTACTTGCAAACAATTATTCTTGTTCACTAAATGCTGGTTGGAGTATAATGAAGTTTTATACATGGGAAATATGTGAGAAGAGAATTTATGACTGGTCCTGCCTTGATGCAGTACAGTCCACCAGTTTAATACTCCAAGTAGGATTAAATAAACAACTATAATTACATGTAAATACTAACTGATTCAGGCCCAGTTTTAAAACACACTGCACTGACCTGTCATGGAATCTCTGACCATCACCGTGATCAATGTAAGCAGTCGGGAAACTGTTTTGTATGTATATAAATAAATAAATAAATAAGTCTATCTGAGGAGAAGATTAATATTCCTAGTCTAGTAGTCTCTGGTGTATAAAAACAACCCCAACCTGGTTGGACTATGTAGCATCTTAATAAATTAAAAGAATAAAGCCCCTATTTAACTGTGTGAAGTCATTTCCTGGTGTGCACACAGGCAACACAGGGTTTGTGTGGGTCCTCTGAAAGTCTAAAAATGCAATCTGAATTTTAGGCTTTAAATGTCATAGGTAAGATTTGGGCAGCAAATGTATACACACACACAGATACATGTATATATACACACACACACATACATATATATATATATATATATATATATATATATATATATATATATATATATATATATATATATATATATATATATATATATATATATATATATATATATATATATATATATATATATATATCTGTGTGTGTGTATTAAATTGTTGGTCTATAAAATGTCAGGAAATGGTGAAAACTGCTACAGTAAGTGAAGCCTGAGATTATGCGCTCAATGTATTCCACTCACAACCCAAATGTGTTAATTTTTTCAGTTCATTTTTTTTGTCAGACATGAGTAAAGAAACACAAAAAAATAAATCTTGTGTGTTTGTGTTGATCAGCTCCATGACATTTATCCTGTAGGATCTTCAATGGACTGAAAGAATCGTACGAAATTTGGCACAAATTCTTACAAGGACTCAATAATAAACTGATCCAAGGTTTCATTCACTGTGACCTTGTGTCTACTCATCCATAACAATATATAATTTGACACAAATGGTCATGTGGACTCAAGGATCTCCTGCTTAGATGTTACAGCCAAAAGTCAAATTCAGTGTGACACAACAAAACTAAACCTTTCCAGTCATAATTTGTAGTGATAGATTATGATACAAGGATAGCAGCAACATCTGAATGAACATATGATTCTTTAAAAAAAAAACAAGAAGCCCTTAAAGTAATTTTTAAACTAGTTGCACATTAACCCTTTGTTGGTCACACTACAACAATCAAATTTTTTTTTTTACTTTTTTTTTTTTTGCTTTTTACACCTAACACGGGCTATTATAACATAAAACAGACTCATATATATTTTCTACTGACCCTGAATTTAACTAAGGAATTAAAACTCAAAGATTATTCCTTCACTAATCTTACCAAAATAATTTGACTTGGTTCAAATTAGCAAGGGATAATGTATGGCCCATGAGTAACTATCTGAAAAATATTCCCCGACGGGGCGAACAGCACCCCTCCGCCCCAAAGAGGAATATTTTTCAGATAGTAACTCGTGGGTCATGCATTATCCTGCTTATTCTACAGGTTATTACAGTTTATTACTGTCACTACTCTAACAGACAGTGTTGTTAAATAGGAGGGGCAGACAGAAGGGGGTGCAGATAGTTTTAGGCGGAGAAAAGAGAGAGACAGATGTACACAGTCAGGTCGACGACCGGAGCAGGTGTTGTCCTGTTCTTGCAAATAAATACTGAAAATGAAGCTCACTGAAACCGCTCCTTGTTTTCTAAAAACAGCATAGAGGAGTTAACCCCGGAGTGAAATACTTACTTCGGCCCTGGATATTTTGTACGAGATGAGGACGGCAATTTCCCCTGATTTCCTGACTACGGTCAGGATAACATCAGGAAACGTTAACATTGGATAAGCTAGCAGTTGCAACGGAGCAAATATTTACTTTAAAAGTGGCCGAACTACCCGCAGAGTGATATGGTACAGTGAATCTGAAGTGACAAAACCTGTTGCCATGGGCAGCGGGCGTGAACGGCGCAGCGGGCGGTTATTGAAAAAAAAATCCACCCGCTGACGTCATTCAATGCGGCAACGTTCGAGACGGACATAGAATAAGATGTATCAACTCTCTATTAACTATGTGATTAGCATTAGCAGTTAGCCTTAGCATTTCATGACCCTTTACTATCATCTCTACCATTTGAGCATGTTTTCAAAAAAATATTACATGAATACCAAAGTATTTCTGAAACATGAGGATTATTTATGTAAAATAGACTCTAAAAGTTAATAAAATGAGAAAAAAAAATCAAACTTGCCTGCAATTTTGTGTCCAAAAAACAATTTTTTTCTGAATATTGACACTAAACCATCCTTTAAGAATGTGCCATCACTGACACATCAGGGGTTAAAGGGTTAAACAATTTAGAGCAGGCGATGGTTTGTGTCCGGTGGATTTTTGGGTCTTTATGGGTTAAATACTGTTTCAGAGTAATATTAAGCCAAAGCCTGGAGAAAATTAATTTTAGGCTCAGCTTGGAGTGTCATGAGTTGCCAGCATTCCAAGATTGTTTTGTTTTTGTATTGAGAGCACCACTAAAGTCCAATTTTAGCACAGAGATTCATGAAATATGTGTTAAAAATCCAATAGTAATCACTAGAGAAGATCTTTTTAAGTCGTAACTTGTTGAAACCTACAGAAACCTGGAGTACAGTTTACTCAGCCGCATGTTAGCCTAAGTTATTATTTTTCTTTCACATTCATTTGTCAACAGATATCACAGTCCTCATTGGAAAAATGAGTAGTAGTTTTTACAGTTTTTATATAGGAAACTGGCACATTGTATGACTTCTACTCATCAGACGTCCAACGTCACACTGAGTTTTGTTTCTTAGTTGCTACTACTTTGCTTGACTTGGCTGTCCTGTAATGTACACTGGGATTAGAAAGTTAAAATTGATAGCTGCAACAAATTTAATCACCCTTTGGATTATGTTTGCAGCAGTTGTGGCGCTGAGTAAAATCCTGGTGATGCATTCAGTTGTATGATATTAGTAACAACCAGGCGGTGTTCCTGTCTGCACCTTGTAGCGGAGGCAGTCCAGCAAGGGTTGTGTCGGAAACCCCCCTGGTGTGCATCTGGGCCCAGTAGCTCTTCAGCTGTTTGACTTGGCCACTGCAAAACACAGCTGCATACATAATAATGGACTCCAACCAATATTAATTTCCATTTTTACATCCAGGTGGGAAATTATCCAATTTTAAGGAATGTGATACTGAGAAAATGTAAAAGAACCCAAAGGCTTTGGCATGTGTTACTCACCTGAAGAAGAGGAGGTCAAAGGAGCAGCAGCTGACATGAAAGATTTTCCTCAAAGACCAATCCACTCAAAAACATTTTTTCTTCTAGTGGCTATGTTGTTAGGACGTCACTGTGCAGACTGATTTACATACAGCACTCAGACAGGTTAGTAGGCTGCCTTCACATTCATCATTTAAAACAGAAAGGAATTATCTCTATGTGGGATTTGTACGATATGAAATATTTATTGAAGTATCCCATAATATTATTTCCACCGTAAGTTGTTCATTTTGGGAAGCAAAGTAAGAAGTTCTCAGTTATTTGACATTTATGTGGAAAAAAAACAGGCACAAATCATACAAAATTTAACCTGCTTTATCCTCACTAGGGTCAAACCAATTAACCTATCAGTGCATGTGTTTGGATGGTGGGAGGAAACCAGAGTACCTGGAGAAAACCCACACAGACACGAGGAGAACATACAAACTCCACACAGAAAGGTCTGGTATGGGATTTCAACCAGGGTCCTTCTTGCTGTGAGGCACAAATGCTAACCACTGCACCACACCATACCACTTGTTTTATTTATAGAAAATTATGGTTAAAATAAACATCTATAATTGATATGACTTGAGTGTTTGCTATCCTGCACATAAGGAGTCAGGCTCTTTGACGGTTTACAATATATCAGAAACATCTCTGCAGCGGTCGCAGCTCTTTGTTGTATTTCATTAGAAATTCATTATTTCCTGTGCAGCACAATCACAAACAAAATACTCCATCTTCTCTGTCCCATGTTGAAGCACAAACTTAGTCTTTCATAAAGACCAAACAATTTAACAACAACAACAACAAAAAAAACTTTCCTGCGACATATTTAGTTGGTTAAAATGAAACGTATCACATCTGACAGTATGTTTAAGTCACAAGTTTTACATCCTGCCAGACAGTTATAGGAAGGGTAGTGGTCAGCACCAAATTGTGTTTTGGACAAGAGACCTTATGTGAACAAGTGGATATTGTTAACTTTACACTGCTCAACACAGAACTCATGGTTCTTATTACGCACATTGACCACATCAGACTGTGAACTCTGACCTGTGCACTGGATGCTTTCTAGAGACCACAGATTTTTCTAATCGTCTGTCCAGAGGCTGTGATTGATCTGTGACCACTCTGCATCACTCCCACCCAGTCTCAATGAATCTGGTCTTCATTGAGGTCCGCACAATAAGCTCGATGTCTGGCTTCACTTGGACCATGGAAAACATATAAAGCACCACAGCCTTAGTTTTTACCGCATTAAAGCCAGATTAAACACCCTTATTCTTGGTGTTAATTGTGTGCCATAATTACATAGGGCTGCACCACGGGTATTGTTTTAGCCTTTTATTAACCCTTTAAACTATGGAGACTTAAGCAATTCTACAGTAATGAACAAAATCTGCCAAAGTGATCAGTAAAATGAACAAAAATGAATATTAAACTAACAAAAGAATATGTAACATGAACAAAGTAAGACACTAACAGAAGACAATTGAAGAAAAATTGTAAAATAAATAAAATGTAGAGAAAAAAAAAGCAACGACATCAACCGAAACCAATACATTTTCACAAAATAATAACACAAAAAAACAAAACAGAATGAAGTTAAAAAAAAAAATAAAACAGTAAATGACTAGTGTTGTCATTTCTTCCCAGTATAGTTTTAGTTTGGGCTTTTTCTTTTTCTAAATCACTTGCTTTTCCACACCTGTATATTAGTTCCATTAACAAAATTATCAGTAAAATAACACTAAAAAACCTTTAATTCTTCTGAATTTTTTAAACTAAACCATCCAATCAGAACGTGTCAGCGCTGACGCATCAGAGGTTAAAGGGTTAAAACTACACAGTGAAAATCTACCACAGGTTTTGAATATTTGGCACATGTGCATATAAAATAAAATAACTCCTTTATTTATTTTCCTTCTCAAAATTGCACAAGTGTAACAGAATATGTGTGTTGGTGTAGTTGTTTGGCACAAAGATGAGCCAAATTTCATGCACATTTTCTTCTTAGCCCATGTGCCTAGTCAGGCCAAGGGGTCCGTGTAAGAGTTTCAGGGCCATAACTATTTGAATAAGACTTGTAGCATGCCAGGAAGTTTGGAAGAAGGACAACTGGCAAAAAGTGGCAAAGTCTGGAAGGGCAGATGTCTTCAGCAATAACTTTTTCAATCATTTGTGTGATCTTAACCTTAGAATAGAAACATGACCTTATTTAAGACCCATCAGATTTAACAGATGGGTCTTATGGGGATATTTACAAGAAAATAAACCTCAAAAGAAACAAGAACACTTAACATGTTTGTCTGACTGGATGCTACAGGTTACTGTCTATTTGTTAAAAGTTATTTATGTGTTTTTAAAGAGGCACTGGTAAATAATCTTTATGTGTGTTTTTGGAATGAAAGGCATTCTGATGGATTTTTAAAAAAGAAAATATAAAAAGTATAATCACATACTAGAATACGATGATGGATGGGCGGGACTTGTTCAATAATTGAGCATATAAGCATGAGGTCATGATAGAAATGAGCCCGTTTTTGTTTGGCATAAGATCAAGCAGGAAAAGTGCAGTCACTGCTCGGTGCTGCAGCTCTGGAGGCAACACATAACACTTGGTTCATTTGTCCTATAGTCCAAGAAGACAGATTTTTCAATAGACACTCATTTGTTGGTCCAACTTATGGCTGATGTTATCTTTTATAGAGCAGCTGCAGCTCATATTCTTATAGAAATAATGGGATTTTCTTAACAGAGCCTGAAATTTGAATGAGTTTGAGAAAGGGAGCGCCAGGTTGGAAGTTATCCATACTACTGCAGTGATGTCATCTGAATAATGTGTGTATGCGTGTGTGTGTGTGTGTGTGTGCGCATTTACTGCATATGCAAGATTTTTTATGGGAAGACTGGAGAATTGGAGGAAAAAAAAAATGACAGAGGAGAAAAAAAAAAAAACCATACCTCTGCTGTATTTTCTATTGAGTCTGTGTCCAAAGGCAGCACTGTGTCTTTTTTTTTTACCAGAACATTTGTCAGACTAAACCACCAAACTGTTTGTGGTTTGGAAACTTGGTTTAACTGAAAGGAAACTCCTTAGTCTTTGTTTTGTTTTCCTTTATTCAGTCTATAGGAACATTCTCCTGGAGTCATAGAAAGAAGAAAAAAAAAAAAAAAACAACAATAAAAAAAGAAGTT
Source organism: Siphamia tubifer (assembly GCA_020466265.1). Taxonomy (NCBI): domain Eukaryota; kingdom Metazoa; phylum Chordata; class Actinopteri; order Kurtiformes; family Apogonidae; genus Siphamia; species Siphamia tubifer. Next base: position 18,139,692 of record CM035787.1, on the reverse strand, counting down.
TTGGTCCTACAGAATTTTACAAAACAAATCCAGGAGATATATTTTCTTTAAAAGTGTGAAGTGATATTCATCACAATGTGAGCAATGTGAGCTGCACAGGGGACAACTTGGACATATTTTCTGTGTTTCTTATGGCCCTCTGGTATTTGAGTTTTTTCATTCTATTTGTTGCTGGATTGACACAAGTTTGGATGTGAAGTCACCTTCTCTGGAAGAGCTCAAGTGCTTGTTCACTGATGGAAACTTGGCAGATGTTTGCTCATGTTCAGCATGGAAACCTGTGTCCCTTAATTCTCATGTTGCTTTTGGTAACAACTTAGTTTGCTATTAAAATATTAACTAATGTTAGGTTTCGTTCAGTGGTGCAGCATTTTTTAAAACTCTGAGTTCCAAGAATTATACAGTGATTAACATGGTGTCAGGAGATGAACTCATCACAGAAACCTCCTCCTGTGTGTTAACATTTACTCAGAAATGTGAGAATATTTCAACCAGACAATAATTATTTCATACGAGGTAGGAATTTCATTGGTTATGTATGTATTGGGTTTTTTTTTTTCATCTAGTGAAAATAAATATGACTTCATTATTAGGCCTTTAACACCTGACAGTTAAGCAATTCCACAGTAAAAAATAAAATAAGATAAAAAATAAGCAGCAAAAATGAATAAAATCTGTCAAAGCGATCAGTAAAATGAATATTAAACTAACAAAATAATATGTAACATGAACAAAGTAAGACACTAACAGAACACGAATGAAGAAAAATAATAAAATAAAAACAAAATGTAGGACAAAAAAACGCAACAGCGTCAACAGAAACTAATAAATATTCGGAAAATAACAAATAACGCACAAAAAAAACCCAACATAATGAAGTTAATAAATGACTAGTGTTGCAATTTGGTTCCACTAAATTTAGTTTGTGCTTTTTCTTTTTCTAAATCAGTTGCTTTTTGACACCTGTACATCAGTTCCATTAACAACATTATCAGTAAAATAACACAAAAAAACCTAGAATTTTTCTGAATTTTTAAACTAAACCATCCATTCAGAACGTGTCAGCGCTGACGCATCAGAGGTTAGGGTTAATAACCTACAGAAACAGTTCCCAGCAGTGTTTTACTATTATACGTTATACTATTATGTTTAATGACATGCATTTCATCATATGTGACATGTTTTGCAGTACAGTTAATCTGGCCTCAGGCTTGTTTCCACCTTCATGACAGTGTCTTTTCCATATCATAAAGAGTTTATTCATTTGCTTACATCATGAAGACAACCCATCCTTCAGTTTATTACAAAGACTCAAAATACAATACAAATAATTATCATCTGAGCGATAATTATTTCAAATATAAAGCTGTATTAAATAGAGATATCAAGCACGTGTATGTCAGATGAATTATTCTATGTATTTAGGTACATTCTTTGACTACCCTATAGTACTTAGCACAATGTTAACATGCTGCTTTAAAGTATGACTGTATATTTACCCTCTAAATCAGTCTGTGTTATATCTGTTCCTTCTTTTCCTGTTGTTGAATGGATGTATTCAATAAGCCACTGGACTGATTGCTAACAGGTTGGCCCAGCGCTCCTCTGTGCCTTGACAGTCTTTTTACTTTTTGGCGTGCTACAGAAACCGCAAACAGACGATGAAAAACAGCGCTGCCCCCGGCTCTCCTCTCAGTCATCATCACCACCCAACCATCTCTGAGCACAACCTGGGTGGATCCATGTGGTTGTTGCTGGATTCGCTTATGTATTTATCTGGGTTTTGAACAGCCTACTGTACATTCAGTGACAGATTCTGCACATTATTATGCTGATAAATGCCACTCATTCACCCTCAATACACTCAAACAGGCTTTTTTGTGTTGGCTTGGGGTTACAGACCTATATTCTCTATCCAAGCCTGAAGGATGACCTCATGGGGCTAACAGCCGCCATCACCATCCTCACAGGAGTTAATAGGAACAGTATGTCGCCTCTGGAAAGGGCTTTCTTTCTTTCTTTCTTTCTTTCTTTCTTTCTTTCTTTCTTTCTTTCTTTCTTTCTTTCTTTCTTTCTTTCTTTCTTTCTTTCTTTCTTTCTTTCTGTCTGTCTTTCTTCTTTCTTTCTTTCTTTCTTTCTTTCTTTCTTTCTTTCTTTCTTTCTTTCTTTCTTTCTTTCTTTCTTTCTTTCTTTCTACATACACAGTAAATTTTGCAGTGTTAAATCAACACTTAGAGAGTTAATTTGGAGACAATGGGACCAAATACACTCTAGAAGAAGTTAAATAAACTCTCTAAGTGTTGATTTAACACTGCAAAATTTACTGTGTACTAATTCAATCCTACAGAGTACCAATTAACAGAATTTTATTTTCATAATTCCTTTCTCAGAAACCCAATACTTTTCTCTCCCATGATATTGTATTTTGAAATCATTTTCAAAAGGATTGTTCTTGTGTGCTCGTGTGAGGTTTTTTTTTGTGTGCAGATGTTTGCTGCTCCAAATGAGCATAAGAAAGGCACTAAAGAACTCAATAATGAAAATAAAGCTTTTAACAGAAAAAAAAAACCCAATCCAAATCCTTCATATGTAAATCAAAGTAGGAGTTACTATCATAGACTTAGGGAACCAGGAAAAACCATCTATGGAAACAAAAGCAAAAACACACTGTAACCAAGGGTTAGCAGCTGAAAATTAAATGAATAAACCACAGGTGGAAAATAACTAAGTAAAAGTACTTAATTACTGTACTTAAGTAGAGTATTTATTTTTCTGGTTTTACTTTTACTCCCTACATTTTTACATAAATATCTGTACTTTATACTCTTTACATTCTCAGAATATTCTCTTTACATTTTCAAACTAGACAGAATGCTAAAATTCTTCAATTTCAATGAGAAAATCAGAGCGAAATTGTGACTTTTTACAGTATATCACAATTATGACTTCTTATATCAATTTTGCCATTGTATCTCATAATTTTGCATTTCATACAGGATGATGTTTTTATCATAATTATGCATTTTCAACTCATAATGATGACTTTTTTTATCTCAATTGTGACCCCCCCCCCCCCCCCCCCCCCCACACACACACACACACACACACACAAACACACATTGGTCTTAAATTTCCTGTCCCATATCCACAAAACTGAGTAACTGTGACTCGATCAAACACATTTTCTACACAGTAATTCACTTTTAGATGCTTTATTTTTGGATACTTTTGAAACTTTTCTGATCTGATAAGTATTTCATCCATGATACAAAATAAAAGTAAATATTAAAAAAAAATATATATAGTTTTACTTTTTACTTAATTACAATAGAGAAGTTGTACCTTTTTTACTTTTACTTCAGGAAAGGAGTTGAATCAATACTTCTACTTTTACCAGAGTATTTTTTTCACACAAGTAGCTGTACTTCTACTTAAGTACAGAATGGGAGTACTTTGACCACCTCTGGAATAAACTGACATGATCTTAACATATTAGCACTGATGGCTGCTCCAGACCAGCTACCAACGGCCAAAGGCAGAATACACTGTCATCACAATATCAATAATCTATGACTTTAGAAGATAGTTTAAGAATTACTGAAAGAAATGAAAAATGTGAATGGTATTTTGGTGTAACCTGTAATCACATGCAGTGACAGATTTACTGAGCTGTTTTTCTTTTAACTGTCTTGACTTATAAAATGATTAAAAATGATATTATGTAAGTAGTGCCACAATTCAATCAGGATCAAGAAATTATCTCTGTCACCCCCCCCCCCCCCCCCCCAACATTGGAGTAATTCCATTGCTCTACCAAAAACACACCTATGTTGGGAAAAAGAGGAGGCTTGCAAAAACGACAAGTTGATAGGATCAACATTTTGGGAGATAGTAGTCATTTTGAAATACAACAGCCTTGCCCAGAATTATAGAATCATCATTGAAATGTGTTGCCTAGCAACAGATAAAGAATAGAGACACACTGCCTCAGTGTCAAATTGCATGTGGAGCAAAAGACAAGCCAGCCAAGAAATGATTGAATTATTAAATGACAATGAAAAGTACCAAGAAAGTAAACAAAGTAAAGGAATGAACTGTGTCAGAGGATGTAGAAGTCATGGTTCCCCACAGGTCAATGTGCTAGTTTATTATAAATGTGCAAATGATTTATCTGTTAATGAGATTTAAGGTCTAATAGGAGGGCCTGGATGTCTGCAGTATCAGTCCAAACAAGAGAGCCAAATACTTTTGTAATTTAAGTGACTTTAAGCTTTAAACTTTTCTGTTTTTCCTTCCAGTTAGAACATTAGTTCATCCATTACCCTTTAAGCTCACAGTGCTCCTTCATTCTGTCCAAATGTGTTCACTTCTGATTTCATAAACCAAGATGCAGATTATCGAGTGCCAAACATGAGGTTGACAACCAACAGAGCAGCGAAGTTCAAACCTGTTTTAATTCTGTCACCAGTTACACATGACCTTTGTCAAGAAATAATTAACTTGAAGATTGCTGGTAAAAGTGTTGACATGTCATTTCAATTGGAAGTTGTCTCTCCACAAGTTACTCAGAGTTGCTAAAAATGATGTTCACCCTGGCTTGTAGGGATTTTCACTTTACTATAATGTAACTACATTTTAAATGTGTGAGTAATATTTACTTATTTTTTCTGCCCGTTTAATCTGTGTTTTTGTGTTTTCTTTTTTTTGCCGCTGTTAACAGTTAATTTTACCAATTTTATCACAAGTTTTATCTAATCTTAACTAATCTTATATATATATATATATATATATATATATATATATATATATATATATATATATATATATATATATATATATATATATATATATATATATGTATATAAACCTTGATATTGTGATATTATATTTATACTTTTTACTTTCTTGGTTTGTGTGTGTGAAAATGATAAGTGAGGTGAATAGATCCCAAGGACTTCATATTTTTTTCATATATTATGTTGACAGGATGTTAAAATATAGATTGTTTTGAGGTGAAGGGGTGGGGTAAAACAAGTTTTACTTCGTTCCACTCCTTTTCGAATGTGCAAATGAAGTAATGTTTTGTTTTGTTTTGTTTCTTCATGTATATGTTTTTTTTTTAAATATTTTTTGAATGTGGTTGTTTTTATTTGTTGCATATTCAAAATAAATTACATTTTATCGTATCGGGCAGCACAGTGGTGTAGTGGTTAGCACTCGTGCCTCACAGCAACCACACCCTGGTTTGAATCCCACACCAGACCATTCTGTGTGGAGTTTACATGTTCTCCTCGTGTCCACATGGGTTTTCTCCAGGTACTCCAGTTTCCTCCCACCATCCAAACACATGCACTGATAGGTTAATTAGTTAATCTAAATTGTCCATAGGTGTGAATGTGAGAGTGGTTGTTTGTCTATATATGTTCAGCCCTGAGATGAACTGACGTCTCATACAGGGTGTACCCCACCTTTGCCCGCTGTAGCTGGATTAGAAACCCAGTGACCCTAGTGACCCTAATGAGGATAAAACGGGTTCAGATGATTAGTACAAGTACTTATCGCATCATATCTTATCTTATCTTAGGCTCCAGTAACTCCCTAGTGAGGATAAAATGTGTTCAGAAAATGAATGAATGGATTACATTTCTTGACTTTTAAAATGATCATATATCATGTATGGAAAAGATGGCACAATTCAACTGGGTTTTCCATTTGTATTTTTCCCATGTTAGGTTCCATGGGGCACAGCAGAAGGGGTAGGACTACAGATGATTATGTCCAAATTGTGTATAAGTAAACATACAGACACAAGTCATACATATTTAATATCAAAGATGCTAACTGACCGCATTGCAATAATTTCCAAGTTGTTTTGTTGTAAAAACATTAGGACATTTTGTTAAGGCATGTTTTTCCCCTTTGATTTAAATAAGACATTGTTTCTCTGTGTATTCATTGCATCTGTATGAAGTTTACTAAAGAGCCTGCAGTCATTCTGTACAAGCAGGTGTCTTGATTTTAAAATGGAGGATATCCTTCTCAAATTGCTTGACTGGGTTCAGTCATAACAAAGAAAATTGGGAGATATATATATATATATATATATATATATATATATATATATATATATATATATATATATATTCTCTGTTGAGTCCTAAACTGTTTTGTTCTTGTGGCTCATTTATTTTCAAATCGACTGAAAAATCTATTTCGTTGGTTGATGACTGTGTGTGTTCAAATGATCCACTGCTGATCCTATCTCCTTCTCTTCCTTTGGCTTTCTAGTGCTTGGACCAGGACTGGAATGTCTTGTGTAATGTGTGAGCCATATGACAGTTATTTATCAAATAGCAGAACACTCATCCCACTATCTGGGCTTTGAATCAGACCACAGAGACCAGACAAAATTCAGCTTCTGGTTCCTCCCTGATGTTACAGGCCAGATTTTCTTTTCTTCTGTTTATTTCTTGGAGTTGCAGCGCCATTAAAAATATCCCAATACTTTTATCAATGTATTAAACAACAAAAAGGGGTATTATGAAAAGTATTTTTTTTTATTAAACATATAAAATAATCACTTCTTAAATGACCAAACTAACTACAAATTTAGACCAACATTTTCTTCTCATCAGGACGTACAGCATAAATGGTTAAAATAAATATTTATCTGACATGTGCACACTAATGTAAAGGCACACTAATGTGAAGGATGGATGTATAACAGGATAAAGACACTTTTCACACCACAGTGGCATAACAGACTAGTGACGATGATACCTAGAAAGATTACAGATTTTCTACTTTCCAGTACGTAGACAAAACAATGGCCTGTACAAAGTGCATTAGTTATATTTTTGGCATTTGGCTGGATAAGCTCACATATAAAGTCTGCTGGAATGAAAATGGCTTACATTTGGATGCAGAAATAATTCTACTACTTTACAATAAATGTAATGATTCATAATTAGGTTATTAATTACATTGCATGTCACACTTTACAAATAATTACTAAGCTTTTATAAAACATTGGAGAATAAATTGAAAAAAAAAAAATTATGAGCCCCATATACCTTTACTATTAAGTGTTAGATCTTATTGGTTATTTTGCTTTGTCCTCATTAGCCAGCATTTATACCTACAGTATCAGCTTCATCTAATTTGCTAATAACGACCAGTACATACACTACTACACTGGCAATAGTAGGTTTTATACCTTATAATAAGACTCCCCTTTGCCACTCACAGAGATTATTCAGTAATTTTGCATTTTAAACAGTGCAAATTCATCCACTTTTCTTGTAATAAAGGTTAGTAATTTACAAACACTTAAATTTACCATGCTGAGGAACAAGGCAAAATAAGGTAAAGAATAATAACGGTTGATTACACGGTTAAAACTTTATCAATAACCTAATTATGAGGCATTCATAATATTTATGGTGGCATTGGAATAACTGATCCACATTTCAACACTGTGATTTTTCTTTGCAAGCAGGTAGCATGAGAAAACACCAAGAAATTGAGTGAAACATATTCTTGAACATTATACAAATACAACAGGTATAAAATAATATATTTTTACATAATGAAACCATGACATTTGTATATGTTGGTGGTTTATATACAGATTAGATTTAGGTAGCAATAAAGCATACAACGCTGAAGTTTTGAGTCATTAAAGTGAACCTACAGGCAGCACCTGAACGCCAGTTGGCAGTCCAACAGAGCATGAAGATATAAAAAAAAAAAACATTCAGCTCTCCTGAAAGTCTCATGAATTCTTTTGACCATCACACATATGGCCAACATCATATGGAGGAGGGAAAGCTGCCAGAAAAACAATGTCCTTCAACACTTCAGCTGTGGGAACAGGTATAATAGTTATAGTCTTTAATAAACACAGAAGCAGCTGTACAGTGCAGATCCCAGCACCAGTAACAGCAGTTGCACAAGCCTCTCTGTTCCACTCACTGCTAACTGGACTTGCTTGCTGTTAAAACCTGAGCGGTAGCGGTGTGAGTCCTGTGATTCTCCCCCACTGCAAAGCACCAAGGGAGCCTGAAAGGAAGTAGGCCTCCTCTGTGGTCGGTCAGGGCTGGAACCATCCGTCGGCCTCTCTCCGATGAGCAGCAGCGGGTGTTTCCTGTGGCTCAGCTCAGTCTTGAAGAGCTCATATTCTTTATGTGGCAGCTTGATGCCCAACACCGTGCACCCATCTGTGGGAGTCAGGTCCTGTTCCACCCCGACCACCCAGCCCCCGGCCAGCCCACACTTTCCTGGCCTGGTCCCATTCAGCAGCTTTACTGTGGGCTGGTCTAAAGCTGTGACTCCCACCTGGGTGACCTTGAAAACAAACTCGGTGGCTCCTGAAACCTTCACAGAGGGGTTTCCCTGAGCGTAGTATCCAGATGCTCTCAGGGTGAAAGTGGGCTGTGAGCAGGCAGCGTCCAAGTAGTGGCGGTAGATGCCTTCCCACAAGTGTTGGCTGGGGTCAAAGGTGAAGTCTCGGGTGAGGAAGAGGACGGTTGGGCGAGTTTCACAGCGCTGACTGACCCAGCGGCCAGCCAGAGCCAGAGAGGGTACAGGTCCACGGGGCAACACCGGGGGGCGCTGCTCTGATGAACGGTACACCAGGGCACACACTGGGCAAGGGTGGATATGATGCTGTACAGAACAACAGACAGACAGTGCTATTAACTCACTTTATAAAACCACTGATCACTGCAGTTACAAAGACATTTTTCCAAGATAAAATACTATTCTTTTTTTGCTTTATTTTTTCCTGGTTTCTTTTGCTTCAATGTGATAGACTTTTCTATGTGGACTTTCTAAAGACTTAATTGCTATTTGATATACATTGTCATGTCTAGGAAATGGTAAAGCTTTATGTAGTGTTGTTTCCATGTTTGTTATTTGAGTAAATCTCCTTTTGTGGTCTGTCTTGTGTCTAATTTAAATTTTCCCATAGTTTCTCCTTTTTATCTGATTGCTCCTTGTCCTGATGTGTGTCACCTGTGTCTTCCTGTTTCCCTACCCTCGTGTGTGTATATATATATATATATATATATATATATATATATATATATATATATATATATATATATATATATATAGTTTGTGTGTTCCTTTGCTTGTTGCCAGTTTGTCTAGTTAGTTCAGATAACTAAGCCAGTAACAACCTTGTCAAGAAGAGAGTAGAATTTTTTTTGTCATTTGTCACGTCTTCTCTTTAGTTCTTTCCCTTTTTCAAGTTCTAGTTTTTCTTCTGTGAGGGATTTTTTTTTATTTGAGAGTTGTTATTTGTTTATTATCATCTGAATGAGCGCTTTTTGTTGTTACTTTATCAATAAATATTCTTCTAGTTTTTAACCCTTTAACCCCTGATGCTTCAATGATGATGCGTTGTAAAAGGATGGTTTAGTTTCAATATTCAGAAAAAAACTATTACTGTTTTTTACTGCGATTTTACTGAGTTTTTTTCATGGATCTGATAAATGGAAATAAACAGGTGTCAAAAAGCAACTAATTTAGAAAAAAGAAAAAGCCAAAACTAAAACTACTGGAACCAAATTATAATATAATTTATTTATTTATGCTTCATTTTAGTTTATTTGAACTAAGTGAAGTTATTATTTTTTAAATATTTATGACTTTTTGTTACTTTTGTTCCTTATTTTGTTTTATATTTCTACATTCAATATTGTATTTTATTACTTTTCTTCACTTTTGTGCCATTTGTGTCTTATTTTGTGAATATTACTCATTATTTTGTTGGTTTATTCTACATTTATGGCTGTTATTGCCCATTCTTATTTTATTAATTTTTGACTGGAACTGTTAAAGGGTTAAACCCAAATTCTTTGAGTCGTGCATTTGGGTTCAAACCCTATTTCAGTTGTGGTATTCATCTCCATTGCTGCTGTTTGTATTTATTTATTTCTGTGTTTCTGTATTCAGTATGTGCATTTCTGTTTGTTCAACAAATGAAACAAAAAACAAGTTAAAAAAGTATTACTTTATGAACATATTTTAAAAAATTGGGAAATGGTAATATTCTTAAATTCACTGTTAATTTACTTGAGCTTTTTTTAATGTTAAAAACTAACTAAAAAGAAATGGAAACACTGTTCTGGATTTAATATGGCTGATCAGCTTCATCATTGTCTTTTTATATAGTACGATAAAAATGCTAAAACCTGACAGGATGTGCAAACAAATGTGGACTGATGAGGACATTAAACCTTGGCTTCATCTATGCTCATTTTACATCTTCTTTATCAGACAGACTCTCCTACAACTGCTAGTACAGGCTTTGATGACATTATGCAACCATTTTTTTTTTCATGCCTTACATCAGTTTATTTAAATGCATATAATTGTCATTTTATTTTTCCTGAGGACTAAAATAAACTAGGAAAGACATATTATTTCAGGCCTGTTAACTAATATACTGCCTGACTGAATTCTACACATTTCATTTTCCACAAAAGTACAGGACTAATGTGAGGTTAAAACCTTCTACTTTACATCAATGCAAAAAAAAAAAAAAAAAAACCAGCAGGAGGGCGACCGCAAAAAGACTGAAAGACTCACAACAACCAATAGTACTGACATGTGCAGAAGCAGTGGAGGTTCCTTAACTCAAATTCTACTTAGGGTTGTGTAAAGGCTTGAGTTGGTTCTGGAAAGGAAACTAATGCTCTATTATTCTCTGGTATTGTAATATCTTACAATCTGTTTTCAGAAGGCCCAGGATGAAACACAAATTTTCTACAAATACTGTTGCATTGTAAAAAAAAAATTAAAATAAATAAATAAATAAATAAATAAATACTGTAGAATTAACAACAAAAAGTCAGAAAGTCACAACATAAAAAAACTGTAAGTGAAAATACAATGCAAAGTTGTTTATTTGAGATGATTTTTGTGCTACCGACTAAATGAAATTAAATGTAGTGGTGGTTTTTACTGGAAGAATATGTTAACAAAACCAGATTTGTATGTAGAAATGATGTATTTCTATTGTTTAGAGAAAATAAAACTGTAAATTGAAAAACAATGTGGTGCCATTTAAATTACATGACCACAATATTAAAATAACCGCATATTTGCCCCCCCCCCCCCCCCCCCCCAAAAAAACCCCCCCCCCAAACAAACAAATAAACAAACAAAAATATAATAATTTAAGATTTTACACCCATAAAATAACAGGTGGCTGTGGTTTGGTCATCTAATGACTAAAAGATGGTTAATTTGTTGATATGTTTTTACAAAACTCTGAAGACACTGAACCCTAAACGTGTTCTAGTTTAGTTCTAGTGGATTTAGAAAACACAGTAGGTCCCTGCAGGTCTGTGTAAGGTGCAGTCAGTTTACTTTTTACATTCAATGTTAAACTTACATGTTTAAAATATTAAATCTACATGTTACTCTTTAAATATGTTTACAGTTTGTTGAGTTTTTTTATTTACAGGATTGTTCTGACAACCACAGCCACCAATATTTTTCTGAAAAAAAACCCAAAAAAACCACAGGAGTTTTTTTTTTTTTTTAACGGTACATCTCATCATTATAGACCGACAGTAACTTTGAACTTCCGTACTATAAGTATTTTTAATTTTCATTGTCATTTGTGTCTCAGTTGTGGTTAGTGAAGTATATTTTTGTAAAGACGTCTCACCATGGCGTTCTGCAGTGGTTGTTGATATCCAGTAGGTCTGTAGTGAGTCCTCTGTGTCCATTCAGTGTGAATGTCCCCTAAGAATAACTCCTGGACCTTCCCTTCATGGCCACGGTGTTGTGTCTCCACTCGTATTAGACCCATTTCCATCATAGAGAATCCCAGCGCTGCCAGACACCCCCTCCCTGCTCTGGTGTTGTACAGCTCATACATCTTTCCCGGCATCATTCGGCCCAAGGTCAGACCCACGCAGGATGGAGGCAGCCTGGAAACCAACCTCTGCTTGGATGCCAAGCTGTGGACCACAATGCCCACCTTGCTGATGTGGTGTTCCGCTTCAGTACCACCACGGGTGATCCAGGAGGCTTGGCGCAGGCGAAGCTTCCCTCTGACCATCAGGGAGTAGGCTGGGTCCTCACAGCTACTGTCAGTGTAATAGTGCTGCAACGCCTGGAAGTGACGGGTGGGGTGGAACGTGTAGGAACGAGTCAGGAACTCTGGACCGGGCCGAACTTCACATCTAAACACAGATAGAGAGAATGAAGTGGTTAACCCTCATATTATGTTAAGGGTCAATTTGACTCATTTCAGTTTTTGGTTTGACCACAGTACAGGTTATTCTTTATTTTTCTTCATGAAATGTTGTGATTTTTCTTCATCTAAGGTCATGAACTTATGTTAAATCTGGACAGTTTGATGTGTAGTGTCTGTGCAGTGTTTGTATACAAGGATAATGTTATGGGTCATTTTGACCCGGACTTTAATGTGGGTAAATATCTGCTCAGATCTAAAATAAACATGTCTCTTTGATGTGCTTTGTTTTGATTGGCTATTTTGATTTCCTTTGAAGAGTCATTCAGACCCAGGTGTGTAGAGGAAGAACTTTCTCTCCCGTGTCTTTGTCACTTTTCTCATGTCGTCTCTTTGACAAACACCAAAAATGAGCTCCAGAAGGTTTATTCTTGAAGAGGTTTTATTACAGATGTTGAAATGGGACAGTGATGCAGAGACAGAGGATAATGTTATTGATGATCCAGATTGTCAATTTTCCTATGATGAAGATGAATCAGAAGTGTTTGTGAAGATAAAGGTTTGATCAAGTAGTTCTTAAATTTTGTTTTGGAATTTCATTTAATTCCAATTGAATGTTCTAAATGTTTATATAATCTATAATAAAGTGAAAATAACCTGCAACATCATCAATGTCATTTTTTTCAACATAATACAAGGGTTAAAATATTGTCCAGTTACTGAATGATGATATATTCCTATGTCAGGGGTGCCAAACCCAGATGACCAAAAGTCATCTGGGATGTATTTACAAACTGCAAAAATTACAGTCAATGGTCAAAGTCCTTTTGGTTCAGGTTCCACATACAGATCAATTATGATCACAAGTAGAATAATAGCACAGTTACATATAAATAATAATAATGATAAATGCATTTTTCCAGGTTTTAGGTTTAACTAGAATAGTTTTACTCTTTTGAAGCTAAATTAGTCCAGGTGAACAATGATGTGAGTAAATGAGAAGTTGTTCTTATTTTATTTCCAAAATCCAAATTCTTAACAATATTATACTTGTTACAAAAATGTTTGTGCAACATTGTGCATAATGCACGTGTATAAATAATAAGATGAACGATATTATTATTACTCTGCCAAGGAACGATGGATGTAATCCTCAGGGTTTGTTAGTTTGTGCGTCTGTCCGTCGTTCTGTCTGTCTGAGTGTGTGCAACATAACACAAAATGTTATGGATGGATTTGACTGAAAATTTGAGGAAATGCTGATATAGGAACAAAGAACAAATTAATACACTTTGCTGGTGATTGGTGGAAGTATGTGTGTGTGTTTGTGTGTGTGGGGGGTTTAAAATAGTTTTTGTTAAGGTATACTTTCCTCCACCAAGGAGGTTTTTACTGGAGTCTGTCTGTCTGTCTGTCTGTCTGTCTGTCTGTCTGTCTGTCTGTCGGTCTGTCTGTCTGTCTGTCTGTCTGTCTGTCTGTTAGTTAGCAAGATAACTCAAAACATTATGGACATTAACAGGCTACCCTTTAACTATTTAATGTCAAATAAAATAAATAAATAAATGCAATTCTAAAAAAAACATTCTGCCTGTTACTAAATATGTTATACCTTTGGAGAGTTTATCCATAATACACATGTATAAATGATAAGTCATAATACTATTAAAATTGCACTAATATTAAAAAGAAAAACAGTTTTCCCATGTTATTACCATTTATAAAAATTATTGGTTCATTCGTGAGTCCAAATATTTTCATAACTGTTCTTTTAAAACAAAGACAACATTTTGAAGTTGTAATTATTCATATATTATTAATATATTATTCTACTGGTCCGGGCCCACTTGAGATCCAATTGGGCTGAATGCAGCTTCAGAACAAAAATACATTTGACATCTGATATAAGTCAAAGCATAATTCACTTTACTACCATAAACAGAATTGTGTTTATGTGTAGTGGGCCTCAGATATATTGAGGTAGTTTGAAATAAAAGTCAAATAAACACTGACCATTTCAAATATACTGGAGCCCAATGCTTTCTACTGTAGAACCAGAGTGTATGATTTAGTGGGATCTGTTTGAAGAACTACTGTTATATTTGGCTGCTCCATTTATTGGTCACCACAGCAAATCATCTACTTCCATCTGACCCTGTCCCCTGACTCTTCTTCTTCTTCTTCTTGTGCACCAACTACCTGCATGTCCTTCTAAGTGCAGACATGGACTATAATATTCATAACTGTTTTCATTCACTTCTGTTCTCCAGACTAGTACATGTCCAAATGTTAAGTCTGTACAGCTGGCTACGTCTGCTTTGGTTTAAATCGCACGACAGTTACTGAGATCATATCATGAACATGTGCAAAAGTCTGAGCAGGAGATTAATTCAAGTAAAGGAACAGAATAAACTGTTCTTTTCATTTTCTATGTGTATTAGACTAAGACAGTAGTTTTAAACAAAGACATTAGACAGTGTTTTACTTCATATTGAGTTTTTACAGTATGATGTTAGTGTGGACGTACTGGACAAAAATGTACTCAACAACATAATTCAAATCACTGAGTTTTATATTATATTTATATTATATTATATTTTATATTATATATTATATTGAGTATTTACAGTACTTTTCATTGCATGGTTTTCAGCATGAGATCCCATATACAAACTAGAAAAGCACTCTGAGAGCGCAAACCTCCACCAAGGTAGGACACCCCCCCCCCCCCCCCCCCCCCCCCCTCAAGTTATGTTTTTGCCAGAGTTTGTTTGTCTCTTTTTCTGTCTATCTGTTAGTTAGCAAGATAACTCAAAAAGTTATTTACAGATCTTGATGAAAATTTCAGGACGTGTTGGAGGTATCGCAAGGAAAAAATGATTAGATTTTGGTGATGATCTGGACAAGATCCTGGATTCTGGATCACTTTGAAATTTTACATTGTGGTAAATGGAGAATAAATTTCAAAGTGATCCAGAATTCAGGATCTTTTCCAGATCATCACCAAAATCTAATCATTTCTTCTTCATGATGCCCCCAAAATGTCCTAAAATGTCCATAACTTTTTGAGTTATCTTGCTAAATATTAGACAGACAGAAAAAACAAACAAACTCTGGCAAAAATATAACCTCTTTGGCGGAGGTAAAAAAAAAAAAAGTAAAAAAAAAAAACAAACAAACATATGACCAGGGATGAAATAAAAGTACAGGCAGATTCTTGACCCTTCTGGATATAATAATAAACTAATTAATAATAATTATTTGGTAAACATCTTTCCTACAAACACTGTAGCCCAAAGTGCTTCACATCGGTTAAAAATCTACAAGAAATAAAATACAATTTCATATAGGGCTTAAGACAGGGGTCAAATAAGAAATATATTATTTGGCTGCATACAAAATTATAAGAGTTGAAAAAGTACAAGTAATTTGCATAAGACGAGGGTGAAATAACAGATGCATAATAAGTGATTATGGTTAAATGTCAATAAAATATAATTATGGTTAAGACTTGTTACCCCATTTTTATCTCCTTTCATAATTCTTTTTTAAATTTGATGTGATGGATAAACACTGACCTTGTTGACACCCAGGTACCGTCCAGTGTCGGGGGCATATCTGCTGTGATTCTTGCTCTGTCCTGTAGGTGGCTGTACTGACAGTGGGGTTCCCACTGCAGGCTCACACTGAGGTTGGAGGAGGAAGTGAAGGAGCCTGTGGGCACTTCCCATAGTTTACTACCAGTCCCAGCTGCAAACACAGCTAAAGAGGAGGGGAAAGTTGAAAAAACAAAACAAAACAGTGAGTAGTTAGTTTTCACACTAAAAAGCTCCATTACATTTAATTCATATTTTCAGCCTCTAGACCTGATAAATACAGACTATATTCTCTTCTGGGATGATTATTGGCCTCCATCATCAGAAAATGAAGGGAATAACACACAGCCATGAAGGAATAGTCACATCGTCTCGCTGTTAACATCTAAATACAATTCTGGTTGACTGCAAGCTGTAATTTTGGTCAATTTTCCATGTAATGAGTGGTGAGATGGTGCTATAGAAACCATACATAGCTGTGAATCAGGACATTGGCCACAGTGCAGACAGTTTTGGCTCGTCACTCCAATCAGCCTGCAGCTGCAACACAATGCTCTTGTTTTGCCTGAAGGTAGGAGGTGTGTGTGTTGGCAACGGTGTGTTTGCGTGCACATCATCACCTGCACAAGTGGATTTGCTTTGTGTATGTATGGTTCTGTCATCGTGATAAAGTAAACAGTGGGTCAGTGACAGCAGCAGGCCCGACAGCCAAAAACATCTGTAGATAATATGATTCAAAAAAACACTTATGATGATAAATGGGCTCGCTTGTATTTTCCCCCCCAAAAAAAGCTGACAGTTAAATTAATCTAAATGAAAGCATTATTCATTCTGTTACATTTATTGATTTGACATATGCACATCTGCAGTCTTTCTGCCTGTCATTGATCATAACTGAATTTTTTAAGTTTTTGTTTTATCAACATGTTGCTGCGAACGTGTGTCTTATTGAGAAGGAAAGGCTAAGTGTGTTGATCTGGTTTCAACTGAGACAAAAGATGAGAGAAATTTGTGATTGCACCCTCATGGTTGCAATGTGAGGAAAGCCACTGGGATCTGGGCAACGTGTGTGTATGTGGATTTTTTTTTTGTGTGTGTGTGTGAAAATTATAGCTTCACTTTCCTCCTCCCAAAACAAATGTCAAAAAGCAAGAGGGGTGAGTTCTCACAGACTCCTCCGTATCCTTTTCACTGAGTGAATCCAACTTGCTTTTGCCTCAGTTTTTTTTGTTTTTTTTTCCTGTATTCCCTCTTGCTCTTCTTTATCCC
This sequence comes from Siphamia tubifer, assembly GCA_020466265.1. Taxonomy (NCBI): domain Eukaryota; kingdom Metazoa; phylum Chordata; class Actinopteri; order Kurtiformes; family Apogonidae; genus Siphamia; species Siphamia tubifer. Next base: position 18,122,616 of record CM035787.1, on the reverse strand, counting down.
TGAGCTCTCATATTCTTTCTCGTACTTTCTCAACTTTTGCAGGGTCGTCCGTGTTAGACAGCTTTATGTTTGTAATCCCAGTCCATTTTTTTTTCTCATCTAACTTTAGATGCACATGGGGACCTCATCACCTGTTGAGCCTTCAGCTGAACTGGGAGTTTTCTATGAAGGCATTGACTTTTTAAGACCCCAATTGAGCCACAGTTGAGTTTGTTCACTCGTACTGTAGCTTGAGCAGTTGCAGGAAAATGTGGACTTTGTGTGGAAAGAGTGTGACGTTAAGTTGCCAATGGATTTTTCTGTTTAAGGGTCCAACATGAAGCCTGAATGAATAAACGGGGGTTTATTAACCTTGTTAGTGTCAGATGGAGGATATTTTTTGTTCCCTTTTTTCTTGGAATGTGTCCCATGTGGTGACCACAACCACAGACATGTGTTCAACACCGTCACTCCCTAGCATCCTTTCACCTGACGTACACACACACACACATACACACACACACACACACACACACACACACACACACACACACACACAAACACACACATATGTAGAGCTTGGATCACTAGAACCGTACAGCCTCAGACCACAAAACCAGATTAAAGCCCAATGCACATTTCTCCTTCTTGGAGCAGTCTGTCAGTTTGTTGATATGATTAATACTTCTTTTTCTTGTCACAGGCATTGAAACATGTTTGCAATTTTCCCCATGCGGTGATGTGTTTGTTTATGCTTTGTGTCACTGCAGCTGGCGAGGGAACCCGGTCAGTCCAACCCAGCTGTGCTCCCATGGGAGAACACGAAGCAGAAATACTAATCAGGATTAATTAATTTCCACTGCTTCTTGCGAGTCATCCAATAGGTCTGTTTTATGTTATTCGCTCTTTGTAGCTGCATGCAACATGTTGCCTAAGTGGTTCCTCACATACAGTGAATGGACAGAGAGTCCCAGTATGTGATGTGGAGTCATTTGAGTTTCTATATTTGAGTTACTGTTTTTGCCAAAGCATTTCTATAGAGTGTTTCTTGAGGTCACTTGTCATTCAGCCCCTTTCCCTCTCTCGGATCTCATTCCAGTCAGGGCATATGGTTGCATTTACTGAAAGAGTACTCATAAAAGCAGAGCTTAGTAAAACAAAATTGCTCATCGTGGGGTTTTTAGTATTCTTCTACAAAAGAGTCTATTCCAACCACAATTGAGGCGATGTTGTAATACATATGATAATATCCAACCCCCATCTCAATTTTGGGGGAGATGGGGGACTATTTTAGTTGATTCATTTCCTACACAGGCAGTCAAATATCATTAGTTTTACCTTGCAATAAGTCCCATTAATTTATTTTTTTCCGCTGCACACTTTAAAATTCCCCCTTAATGCAGCCCACGCCTCCTTGTTACAGTATATTTCTTCATGCATCTTTCAAAACTGATTTAATGTATTTTTACCAATAGAACTCTGTTTAAAATAGTTTAAAGCTCTTTTTTTTCCTTCTCTTTCACAGTCCGTCTGCTCTGGTATGATGACACTGATCAAGCACTGACTGAACACTATTTTCCCCCCTGAACTAGAGTCCTTAAAAATTTTTTTTAGAAAGACTTTAGATTTTTTTTGCTACTTAATACTCCATCTCCATTGCATATCAGTGAGAAATATTCAACTTTTTTTCTCTACACTTGTTCGATAGCTTGAGTTCCTTCATACCTTCTTTTTACACAATAATAATAAAAAAATATTTGCCTAATTTAATCAAACTAAGTAAAATAATGTATCGAGTAAAATGAAATATAACTTTAGTTTATTCAATCACTTTAAATCAGCAAAGTATTGTTGAAAAAAAAAAGAAAGACAAAGGGTGAGATAACATCTCTATATTACAAAACAGAGGACACTCAACTCCACCTTAAGATACTTAAATGGTACTGAACGTTTACTCAAATATATCTTAGACATTTAACATATTTAAGACATGTCCCCTACGTAGGGACAAAAAAAAAAAAAAATCAGTTATACAACAAAATAACCCCCTTAAAAAGTTGTGGATAGAGGACATTTGGTCACTCCTGTATAATATAAGCCAACATTTGAACACATCACATTGTTATAAAGGCAGTGGATGACACCCTTTTCACCCAATCATCTAACAAACCCCCCCTGACTACCATTTCAGAGTTTAGGGTTTTCAGATGTTAACACTTCCAAGAAAGAGTACCCCCCACCCATATGACTTCATTTAAATAATATTTGAATCATCCAGCATCTGAACATGAATCAGATTTCAGAGAAAAAAAAAACCATGAAAACATTAATTTATTTTCTTTCTTACCAACCATGTGATGAGACTTCATATTTACTTGGTGTCCCGCTAGTAAAAGTCGATATAAATGAATTTAAACTGCATCATCTCCAAAAGAAAAATTAACTTTCAATAGTTTTAATAATATAATGACACCATATATCAGTCAGATGGACAAGACCAGTGCTTTTATTAAATATATATATTAATTCCACTTTGCTGCAAATATTTATTTACTTGAATAGAATGTTCCATGCAGGTGTGTAGTATATTTCCACTGCTGTGTTGACCAGCTGATGATCTTAACTTGGATGACCACAGAGACAACACTCATCCCATTTACCATCATGCAGTGTCACTACTCTACCACAAGAGGTCAGCGCTGCAGCCTGTCACCTGTGTGTGGTCTGGATGGTCAGTTTGTCATCAGCACCGACACACCACTGCCACCAGGCCTCACTTCAACTGACTGATGATCAGCCAAAGTAATCTGCCTGACTTTGAGTTCCTATATTCATCCTGTATCCACACACAAACATGCATGCACGCACACGCTCACACAAACACACTGCACACATTGATTCTCAAGGCAGAAGGGATACCATTTATAAAGGACCTCCGGGTTTCACTCTGTTTGTTTGTTTGCATTTGTGATTACGGTTTGGCAGACTTCACTCTCGTCTCTCATGTCTCATCCACAGTGCCAAAGTCAAAATACAGTTTTATGTACTTCTTTATTTAGAGCTATCCTGCAAAAACAAAAATCAGATCCAGGCACTTTTGATTCAGGCTTTTCTAGGGGGATTCAAACGCTTACATTTAAGTCAATCTTTCTTCATTACAGAGAGAGGTCTTTGTTAGGCTCTATTGCACCTTTTATTAAGGATTTTAAGGAGAATCACTAAAGCTGCCAAAGAGGAAGGTGTAAGAAAATACCAAATTTTCCTCAGGGAAAATGTTGCTGGTCCAATATTAATCTGTCCATGTTCCAGCACTTTCACTTCTTACTCTTACTTTTTTTTAAATTTTATTTTATTATTTTTTTACTTTTTTAACTGCACCCTTACCACATGTTTTTTTTTTTTCAGTGCGACACTCCATCACCCTCTCACCTCTCTTTGACTCAATGCAACAGAACAAAACTCTCCAAACTGTCCCTGAAGTGCCAGTGCCCCCCTGCCCTTCCTCCTGATTACAGTTCCCCTCCCCTCATGAAAAAGCCACAATGTTAACGGCTCATTTCTCCTGGAGAGTTTTTAGATTCCTTCCTTCTTTTTGCCTTTGTTTCATTTTTTCCCACCTTATGACTCAATGGTTTATGAGGTGAATCAAGTTGGTTAAAAGATGAGGATGGGGCGAGTCTCCCTACTATAGAAGATAAGATTACTGACATGACCTGAGCATGTGTGTGTGTGTGTGTGTGTGTGTGGTTTTTTTTTTCCTGTATTTAACAGGTGTGAGCATAAATATCCCTTACATTTATCAAACTGCCCAACATTATTCATAATTAACAGCTAATTTGTCCAGTTGAATTGTCTTGTAGATCTTAACCAGACATCCTGAAAAAGCTACTGGCTACATTTTCGACTGCTGTGATATGACAAATCCATATCTGCATTAGCTGCATCTGAATGGTAGATAATGTAAAATGTCATATCGCTTCTTTTTTAATCAACAGTTTACACAGAATTGTTTAATTGCATTCTGCTAATGAAGGAAAACATTATGGCTCTGTTAAATATGACCAAGTCTTCATTACAAGTTTCAAACTCCCTATAATAAACATATTTGTTGTACATAGTATTTCTTAATTTTCTTTCATTTTCAAGTAAAACCGTTAAATTGGAGTTTTATGTCTATGTATTGTATGAACTGGATAAACACTTTGGCCAAGTGACAAAAGTTTGATAACTCGCTGATGCTTTAAATCAGGAACGTCAAACATGTGGTCTGGGGGCCAAAACCGGCCCATCAAAAGGCCCAAGCTGGCCTGCAGGATGAATTTACGAGGTTCAAAAATGATACGGAAGATATTAACAATCATTTTAGTTCAGGTTCTACATACAGACTAAAATGATTTGAAGTAAAAAATAATGGCATAATAAAATATAATAAATAGTGACCACTCAATTTTTTCTGGGTTCTATGATTAACTGGACGACCAAGAAGAACATTGACCTGGGAAAATGAGAAACTGCTCTTATTTTAATTACAAAATGCACATTTTTAATAATATTATGCTCGTCACCAAATGTATGTGTAACATTATTCATGATGCACATGTGTAAATAATAAACTGAAGCATAATATTATCAAAATATATATGTACAATGTTTATGTATGTCAAATAATGTATATTATATCATTAGGTTTGTCAAATTAGGTTAGATCCCAAGGACTTGATTTATTTCTTTATTTTTTTCATATTATGTTGACAGGAAGTTAATATATAGATTGTTTTGAGGTGAAGGGGTGGGGTTAAAAAAAAGTTTTACTTCCTCCCACTCCTTTTCGAGTGTGCAAATGAACCAATTGTTTGTGTTTTGTTTTTTTCATGTATATGTTTTTTTTAATATATTTTTTGGGCATGGTTGTTTTTATTTGTTGCATATTCGAAATAAATTGAATTTAATTGAAAACTGTATTTATTTTGTTAGAACAGTTTTTTTCAGGTTATATATATATATATATATATATATATATATATATATATATATATATATATATATATATATATATATATATATATATATATATATCCTAATACTATTACTTGACTTGCCTAGCCCACCTGCTTTAAATCATTACATTTTGAGGAACATAAGTGTATGTGAATTACAACCAGTTTGCATTGCCTGAAACATAGTAAGTTAATGTCTTTCAAATGAAACCCTGAAAATGTCATAATAATGAGTTACGTTTAAGGACAATTAAACCTTCAATTATCATTATACAAACATTATTTTGTTGTCATGTTGGGAAAGGAAATACAGCAGCCAACTATTAATTAATACAAACATGTTGCAAAGTGAACTGATCCTTTTATATTTGCTGTTCCATTGGTGTTAAATTGGTTCCACATTGCAGAATTGTCAAAAAGATCAAATTCTGTGACATCTTGGGGGTCTGTGGTATATTCTGAATAAACACTGGTCATCTGGTAACTCTGTGGCAACTTCAGAAAACACAGTTTCCTGCCAAATCAAGTCTGGAATGTAAACATCAGAAAAAAATGTGACATGTCATGTAAGATAAATTTTGTTTTTTCTTTTCGTAATCAGATGTGACATGGCAGAGATACCGAGCCCTGAAGGTGATGGGAGGCAGATTTTCTTACATTGGGACAGTGTCAGATAGCAAGGTCTTATCTTCTTATTTTCAGTGGCTGAAGTAAGTTACATTTCATATTTAATCCATAAAAACCCAATGTCCAATTCTTAATTGATGTATTATTATTTATTGCAATATTACCTTCTCTGTTTTGCCTTTTGTTTTGGTGTAAATCAGGTATTTTTCTATTATTGAATTCAATGATCATGTATATTTTCATTTAAGCTTGGATTAAAGTTGAAGTTTATTTTATTAGAAAGAGAAAACAGATGGAAAACTGACTTTTTCAGTCAAATCTATCACATAAACCCAGTGTCTCCATCCACTGTCATTGTTCCAACTCCATGCGTTTTACTGGTGAATCAATGTTATAGAAGAAGATGCTGTTTCTACGTTCACCACAGAGCCTCTGAACGTCCAAATGGGTCACATCCAATGACCGTGAAAAGATGACGATTATTTACATGTATTGATAGTGGATCAACAGGTATTAAACATTTATATCAATAGATGATTTTAGTTAAAAGTGGGTGTTTTGGTCTTTAAGGTTTAGCAGATGTTAAACTCATTAGGACATTTTCATAGCACTCAACTAAGACCTAAACTGACTTAATATCAATGCATTCTTTTTAACCCTCTTCGTGAACCACAATTATTTTTCTTTATAGTAAAAGATCCTGTATTAGTGACTAGAAAAGCCTAATATATTACATACAAACAGTTTATAACTTGGTTTTTCGTCCAGATCTGCCTCCTGCTTCTCTCTGCTTCTCCCTCGTCTCCACCCCGTCACTAAAGTCAGGTGAAGGTCAAGCTGATGTAGAGGTTTTTTTTTTTTTTTTTTCAAAGAACACAAAGTCTGTTGTGTTATTCTAACCCTTAGTCCCCCTTCCTTTTTTTGGGGGGGCTTTAACCCCATTTCATAGCAGTCTCCTGTACCTCTGTCCCCAGGGCAGCACACGGACAACCACTGTTGTCTTTTCATCATTGTATAAGCTGCTTAATCCAGTGGCCTCGTTTATTTAGATAAGGGATCTGCAGGGGTTTGCCCAGTGGATGTTACTGCCAGCTTGACATAAAAAGTAGCATCGAACCAAACTTCCCTTCGTGTCACTGAATTGTACTAGTTTACATACCACATAAACAAATTAAAGGGTTGTATCTTGAGTTGTAAGACAGTAGACAATAAGGATTAAAGAGGATCCCTGATTATAATAACACCTGACATGTATTGTGGTGTTTCTCCTCAGTGGGTAGCCAAGGCAGTCATGATGTACGTAGATAGTACACAAGGGAAGTTGATGGTCTGTTGCTGTTTTAGAGCTGAGATTACATCGGTTTCACCTTTATCCAAAAACTTGGTTTGGAGACTCTTTGGGAGATCCGCTTGGTGGCTGTTTCACATACTTTGATAGAGTTTCAAGTTGGAACAAGACTATTTCAGACTGAAACTGCATCCAGGATTTTCATTTAAATAAAAACTATTTTTTTTTTTTTTTTTTTTTTTTTTTTTTTTAAGAGAGAACAGTCAAATGCAGAAAAAAGGTAATTTTTTTTATTTATCTTGAAAAAAGAATATGGAGTTTTAAAGTTACAATTTTGATTTGATACTGCTTTTTTTTTTTTTTTTTTTTTTTTTAATTATTTATCAATGTAGTATTTTGAAAGTTTTTCTTTGTGTATGTCTGGAATTTGGTTAGAATAAAGCCATTTATAACCTTTATGAAAATTAACTGATTTTGGAAATTCCACTCCACAGAATCGACTTTACATCTGTTTAAATATGTCTGACTATGCATTTGATTTTCCAAAAGAATGTCTCCTTAGTACATTAATTTCTAATTTGTCTTCTGTTCCGTCTGAAAGCAGCTCTGCCCCTTATGGCATCAGTTTAGGGCCAGCGACTCAACCTCGCCTGTCTCCTCCACTAGACTTGAGAAGTTCAAAAGAAAAACAGTTCACAGATACCAGTCTACCATTAAAGCCTCTGAAAATGGGAGGGGTGGAGGGTTAGGGCTGAGGTGTTGGATGATGATAATTACAAGCAGGCAGATTCCCCCTCCTGTCTGTGTCCCAACGCCCATCACCTTAACCAGCACTGATGGTCAAAACCTAGAGCTTCCGCCGGTAAGGCTGTGGCTGCTGGACAATCAGCTCTGCTCAGCAGCCTGAGGTAAGGTCGGTAATGGCTGTCTCCTGTTATTCTAACCATTAACATAATGGTAACATTAGTTCCAGGGCCACGCTTCCCTGCTCCTAGGGAACCATTGTTTAAAGGCACCAGCCAGAGCTCTGTTTAAGACTCCTCCATGGATGTGTCTGATGCTTTGAAGACCCACATAGGACAGACTGAACACAGACCACCTATTCATGAAGCTAATATCAGCATAGGTTGTGTTTTTACTTTTCCAGAGTACTGCTGATTAAATATTGAACTGTGGCAAATTGCTTAAGAACTAGAAGTTTGTTTGATCTAATCCTTTCCTTTTTGTTTCTTAAACCTGTTTAAAATTTTTTTTTTTTTAAATAAATCCCCCAAGTTGTTCAGCTGATTTCTCACATTGAGAGTAAATCTATTTGATTGCTTTATTGCCCATAAAGTTTGAAATTTAAGAACATCCTCTCATTTTTTTTTCAGATTACATTTCAAGTGCTTGCATGCTAAGAAGTATAACACGTTCAAATGTTTAATTCCTCCACAGACCATGTGATTAACCCAGTGTGTAATCAGTTTAAGAGGTGAATCATTTCATTGAAAATTCATCTTTTTCAACAGTTTGACTACACTTGGCTTTGACCTTTGATTCTCAATATCTCTAAGTGGAAGTTTGTTCCATCTCACTGCACACAAATGTATAAAACTCATAGACTATACTTGAAGGCAAACTGCAAAAATCTAAAAATAGATGCATAGAAAAACACACTGGCATCCTGCAGACAGTGCGTAAACCCACCTTGCCAGAACCACAGCAACCAGACTCCCCTCAACAGGTGACTGAGAGGTCCGCTTGACATGTTTCCTGCTTCCGCACACTTCATTCACACACTGTGCTCAGAAAACAAACTTTGATCCTTGGGAAATCCAAGAAACAGAGAGGCTTCTGTCAACAGGAGGCGATCATGTAGGATATCACCATGACACGAGTGCATATAAAATGTCCAGTAATCCCTCAGAAGAAATCTCCTCTATGGCCACTTTTTCTTTTCTTTTTCTTTTTTCTTTCTTTCTCTCCTCTCTCTTGTACTTCTACCTCCACTGCTTTGCTTCCATGGTCTGATAGGAAAGTCCTCAGTCCTCACTTCGAGTAACTTCTCCACACTGGTGCTTCCCTTTAGTTGGTGAGAGACAGAAAGTACTGTCTCTCTCTCTCTCTCTCTCTCTCTCTCTCTCTCTCTCTCTCTCTCTCTCTCTCTCTCTCTCTCTCTCTCTCTCTCTCTCTCTCTCTCTCTGTTGCTGTCTCTCTCCACCCCCTCTCTCTCTTTCTCAATCACACACCGTTGCCTCAGTACTGTGGAGAGTTGCTGCTTCCACTCTATGCATGTGTACATGCAAGTATTTTGTGAGTGTGTGTGCTCTTATAGTTCTGAGCTGAGAGGAGGGAGAGAAAAAAAAAGGCAGGGGGGGGTGTGATGGAGGGAGGGCAGAGATAGAGAAAGTTTTAAGGCTAAGTGTATGTGTGTGAGAGTGTGAGTGGGTGGAGGAGGGGATTTGAGCTCCAAACTTCCTAAAGTAAAAGCTCTTGGGAGCTTTTAGAGTAAGGTGCAAAAGGGCAGTGATGAATAGGAGCTGCAGCCGTGGAATTACCCCACATGTAAATAAAACATCCACAATGGATCATGTTTAAGAACATTAAAAACATTACGTTTGGTGGCAGTGGGATAGAAGTGTTCACATCCTTAACTTCAGAAAAAGCACAAATAAGTCAATGTAAAAAAAAAAAAAAAGTATTGTAGAAGTATAAGTAAAAGTGTTGTTCTGATACCTCTGATATATTTTAAATAAATAATGTTAGATTATTAATACTGGAGCATCATTGTAGTTGCACTATTTTTTGTTGTAGATGAAAAAAAAAATGGAGCTGCTTTATATCCAGTTTTATAAACAGGAATGTCAGATAGATCTGAATATTTATCAGATGATTCATGGGAGAAAAAGGAAGAAAAAACAAATTCTTGATACAGAAATGTGTCTTCAGAGTTGGACTTACACATACATTGGTATTCAGTGAAGCTCTTCCAGACACATAGATGAACTGTGAACTGACTACACACTGGTCTTTACAAGACATCATGACACAAAGACATTGCAAACTGAAGCTGTCAAATGAATACAATGGAGTAAAGGAGTGGGGGAAAAAAGGAAGTTAGTACTTAAGGAAAATATATATTTGAAGAGTTAATTTGCAAAAACAGATTACTCCATTTTTTTCTCTACATTACAGGTAATACTCATTGATTTAATATGTTATTTATTCCATTAGGTAAGGTCCACTAAATGAAATAAATAATATATCAAATCAATGAGTACTATCTGGAATGTAGAGTAAAAAAAAAAAAAGCATTTTGTGAAAAAAATAAAATAAAAATGGAGGTTTTTGGAAATTAACTCTTCATTTGTACATATTTGATCTGAGAACCTTCTGAGTAGTTTCTTTCCAATCAGTAACTTCCATGAAAACACACACGCCTAAACTCACAGCAGTTTGTTGGTTGGCCACTGTGTCAGACAAACTGGTAAATGAAATCCCAAAATTTATATTAAGTTGTAATTTTAATGTTATAGAATTGTGTCTTTTTATGGTCCTCACTGAAGACCATAAAGATCATGAACATACATTAAATTTACACTGGGTAAAATATTCTTGCTCAGGACTCATGTTTTCATAGCTGCAGCGTTCCTTCAAACAGAAACATGTCTGCAATATCATTTTCTTGACATTATGAACATCCTGACATATTTGACAAACATCTCTAAAAAAATTAGTTTCTGTGGTTTTGAACATTTGTCTGCACAGTGTGACTATGCATTGATGGCCACAGGCAGCAGGACAGTAGGATTAAGAAGGTTGAAAATGTCAACAACCACATGTCTAAATGTTCCAGTTCCTCTGGATAATTCACAGACCTGACTTTGTACAGTTGTTATTGGAACAATATTGTACTAAAGAAATATTCCCAATGAAAACTGTTGACAGTGAGGCCTGTGGCTCATTAAGGGTAACAGGAACACAGTTTCTGGGAAAAGATGATCTATTGAGATGTGTAAATATAATTTTTTTTTATGCTGTGAACCCAACAAATACATTTATTATTTCACTCCATTTTATTTGGAATAAGGCAGACAGATAAATTCCATCTTAGAGACAAAACTTCAATACTTTTGTATATAAAACCAGATGCGTATAACGTCTTTAAATGCCACAAAAGGTCAGCGAGAATGAAGAAATGTGTTTTTGTCATTTCTGTCAATTGACCTGTTAAACTGACATGAATTTCCTTGTTGAACAGCATGAAATGTTCAAACCCGTAGCAGCTACACAAACCCATATCACACCCCATTAGAAAGGCACATGAGCACACAAACGCTCCAGTCACACTGATTCATAGGCTCTGCGTACAGTGTACATGTGGTTTGAGTGCACTGTTGACACTGTTGACCACTGCAGAGGTAAAGAAGGGTTTCAAAGCGCCTGCCAAGACAGAGTTGGCAGCACATCTACGACGGGTGGGCTGACCAGAGCCCTGGCACGCAGATGGGGTGCGTACACTCCCAATACCATCACACACAGTGAGTAGCCAATACATTTGGGCTGAGCAACTTTACCACCAGTGCAGTGTTTTATATGGCAGATTTGTAATGCATCATCTTGCTTATATTAACGTTTTCTTGCCAATTGTCAGTTCGCCTGAATCTGTTTTCTTTAGCCATGCAGTATGTTCAAAGCATCTGTCTACATTTTTACATTTTCTCACAAGAAGCTCGGTTTGCCACTTTCCCAAGATCACAAAGCACCACACAGATGGATAAAGAAAGTATCATTTCAGTTTTTCTAACAGTTTTCAATGATAATAACATTACTTATCTAGAAAATGGCTGAGATCCAGGAAGCAGAGGGCAGATGATATTTAAAATAGAAAACTTTTTGGGCAAGAAATATGAGCAGCTGTATGAGTTATTTCAGAACAATTACCCAACAATACAAGCACAATGTGCTCTAACAATAAGCTGTTTAGTTCTGTCTTGGTCTTTATAAAAGTTTTAGAGGAAATTGATGTCACTGTGTCTTGTTCTGTTATGTTGACCTTCATTAAAATCATTCCAGTCTCGGCTTTAAAAACATTTTAACATGCCTAATGAAAATGAATATTTTGCTGAAATTACCATTTACATATGGCCATGTATTTTTGTGATTAACAGCAGGATTTCCTAACTTGTTTGACTGTATGAATGTACAGCAGCCCTCATCTTTCTTGAAATAGTTGCTGCTATATTTATACAAATCCAGACACCTTTCATAGTGTTTAAAAGTAGGGGTCTTTCCCTTTCTGACCATTCATGCATTTCTATACCACACTCTTGCAAATTATTGGTTATTTGGTGGACAACAGGAAAGATGTTGCAAAAATATGCAAAACTTCAACATACTATGACAGAGCTGTTTGCCTGTCCAAAAATGTTCCTTAAAGATGGAATAATAGAGAATAGAGAAAACTTTATTTATCCCTGAAGGGTAATTCTGTTTATACATGCTATACACCGTCAAGGAAGAAAATAAACAAAAACAAAAACAAAAAAACCCATGTCATTCATACAACATAAATATATAAAACAGAAACCTTAAACAATATTCAAATTCCTCACTCATTTAGCAGCTGAACAGCAGAAGGAATAAATGATCTTAAATACTGGTTGGTTTTCCCAAGAGGCTGTTTGTACAGTAACGCCGTCCTGATGACATTAATACAAATTCTTTATTAAGAACATGTTCCTGATTGATAAGGCCTTTTGCTTTTTTAAAAAAAAAAAACATCTCTCCCAGAGAGACTTTAAGTCTGTCATTTGGACGCCTATAATTTTGGACCATTTTATTTAGACAGTTCCTATCCTTCACTACCAAACTGTTGAACCAACAGATACAAGAAAAAGTCAAATTAACAGGTACACAGAACACAGAATAGGTTTGGAGACGTTAATATCCCATGTCTTATTCAGACTTCTTTTATAACCTGTACCAATATTGATATATTCAAGTACAGTATGTTTTTAATGGTAAATACAAACAACAGCAACACCTTTAGTGACTTCTTCCAATCTCAACCACAACACAAGTTTTATTGGACAGTCCCATTCATGACACTGCACGTCACAGCTATTACTTCAAGAAAGTCTAATCCCACTGTTGATCAATGCCTCCGGCAAAGTGCTAACTTGCTGTGACAGACCCCACAGAGAGCACAGAGGAGGGAGGACAGACACTGGCCATCTCTTATCCCAGATCTGACAGCCGGCTCCCTCAGGAGGACACTGCCTGGGGTGTCAGCAGCTTTGATCCACTCAGGGTCCTGTCTGAAATGCACGCGCACACACACACACACACACACACACACACACACACACACACACACACACACACACACACACACACACACACATTGTATATCACTGACTGCATTCTAATGTACGTACATGTTTACATTTTCTCACCCTCACTCCCTTTTCCTGTCTCTAATAAACAGTCTTACATCCACACACTCAGATTCACACACATGCACAAACACAAACTGCTGAGCTTGGCCCGCTGGCACACAACTGCAGGAGTTGGCATCAGTGCTTAAAAACACACAGTCATCGTTATTTTATAATCAAATAATTTCTCAATCCTGTAACTAATACCTTTCCACCAACCATGAGCTATCAACCTTGGTGGGCTATGTGTGTGGTGTGTGTTTGCTTGGGCACATATCCTACACGTCAACACACATATTCTTAGAGTACACACACACACACACACACACACACACACACACACACATGCTTTTTTATTAATGACATATACATTCACATGGATTGCATTTTCACACATCACTTTAGACTGAGTTCATCTTGACTGGTCATTTCTTCTGAATTGAGGCAGCGTCTCTATGAGCTAACAGCTCCCCCAGTAGGACTAAAGTACATTTGCATCAAATACTCTGCTCCTCTGATGTCTAGATGTGACATATTTATTTTGTCTTCTGGTCTGTAAATCCAGTCCCTGAAAAGAAAATATGTGCTTGGATGTGTGCTGCATTGTGTCTTCTTCATATGAAGTAACACACAGGGTGAAGCTGCTGTAGATAGAACCCTGCTCTTTAATCATCACACATTCACTTCACATTGCTCCCTCTTATCTACAAGATGTACAACTCTTAACACACAGCCAGAAAAATAAAGATACCCACATCGGTTGTGTAGTATCTCCTGCCCTTTTCTCTTGAAGTTTGACTGTGTTGAATGTGTGAAAACCTCAGAGCACCAGTGCCAGCGCTCCATCTGTCACCTGAAGCCAAATAATACAGATCGCACTTAAGAGACTTTGGGTGTGTTGACAGTGCTGGGTGGTGCAACCAGGTGAGGTCTGATAAACTGTGTTTTGATGTTTCCTAAATGTGCTGATGAGAAGATAGACACAGTCTTTGAGCCTTACGCTATAATCCCAGCCCGCTGCAGATGTTTAAACACGTTACAGAATAAGCAAGAGGAGGAATGTCATCATGTCTGCCATCGGTATTGTGACTTGGGTGTGAAACACAAACTGTACTTCATCCTTTTGTGCACAGCCACCAAGTACAAGAAGTTAAAAAGTGGGTTCACCCAAAGTCCTCCTCACAGCACAGGTGTGAGCCAGTACAGTCACTGGATCAAACTGGAGTCAGGACCTGGTACAGCTGCTGCGTCTCTGGTTAGAACTTGTTCTGTATTTTATAATGAAAAGATATTGTTCTATTTTAGTGGAAACTTTCATTTAATTAACACGTAACACATTAATTAACACGTAAAATAAATGATATAAATTATCTATCTATCTATCTATCTATCTATCTATCTATCTATCTATCTATCTATCTATCTATCTATCTATCTATCTATCTATCTATCTATCTATCTATCTATCTATCTATCTATCTATCTATCTATCTATCTATCTATCTATCTATCTATCTATCTATCTATCTATCTATCTATCTATCTATCTATCTATCTAATAACAACAACAACAACAACAACAACAACAACAACAACAACAACAATAATAATAATAATAATAATAATAATAATAATAATAATAATAATAATAATAATAATAATAATAATAATAATAATAATAATAATAATAATAATAATAATACATCCAGATTTAAATTGACCAAAGCTTTTATGGCACTTATGTCTGTTTAGTAAATGCAAACTGAAAATGCATTAACAATTGTTATTGACAAAGTTGTTGAATTATAGTATCATCAAGTTTTCTTCTTCAATCAGAGACTCATATCTTATTTTACTGTCTAATACCCTGGTGTCTTATAATTGTCACATGTTGAATTGCCTGATAATTTACATTACAGCTCTGTTAATTTATCTCTATTTTTAGACATAAAACAACCACAAATCACTTCTGGTTATAGTACAGTTTGTGTTGTCAATAGCTACATTATAGAGTTGTTTGAAATTGTCAAAAACTGATAAAAAACTGTCTGAATTATGATCAGCAAACATTAACTTTAACAAAGATGGTAATGTCACATAAGAACTTTATAATGAGTACCTAGCACAAATTTGTCTTTCTTTGAGAAAATGTTGAAGCAATTTGGGAAAAAAAATTTAATAAGTAAACCAATCTGTTATCTAACTATTTCACTCATACTTTAAGGGACAATATAATTGTACAACTGAAACAGATTTAATTTGTGTAGATTGGAACCAAAACTTACCTTGAACCTTTCTTAGTTATTATATAGTTTTACATTTAATATTAATCATTTCAAATTAAACCCTGATGTGAATGTTAATCTTTGGTGGTGCAACACAGCCTTGAAATTATACGGAGCATGGGTACAGATTTATAAGGCTCTGATTCAGATTCTAGTGAAAAACTCATGTTGGTAATATACAGTCATACAACTTCATATAAAACATATATTTTTTGTGTTTGGGACTACGGAGATTTTTCCCTCTGGCTCATTTCAAACTGGTCAAATGATACGAACACATTTATTAAAAAACAAAAGGAAACTTGAGGTCTGACGTTACTCATTTATAGGCTAATGCTAATACATTATTGAACAAGAAAAGCACTCTGAGAGCACAAACCTCCACCAAGGCAGACCCCTGCCTCAGACCATTACCAAAATCTAATCATTTCCAGATCTCCTCATTACCAACATGCTCTGAAAATTTTATCAAGATCTGTCAATAACTTTTTGAGTTATCTTGCTAATTAACAGACAGACAGACAGACAGACCTCCCTGCCTCCTCTGCCTTTAGTGTGCACCTGTACAGTGAAAAGTTTATTTTTATATATTTTTATTTTAGTGTGATGTGTCCCGTCCATTATTTACTTATTTACTCACATTTGTATTTTTTACTTTCAGAGTAAAGAAAGGTTCATATTTTAGACCTTTTTGTTATTGTCAGACTATTTACAACAATGATTATTGATGATCCTGGGCTTTCAAAAACATCTGTTGGACCTCACTGTGAGAACTGAACTCATCTATTTTTTTCATAATTCATCTCAAAGGTCCCAGAAATTGTGCAAAAACCTTTTTTTTTCACCATTAACAGATGGGGTGGGGGCCCCAGGGATTTCTTGCTTGGAGCCCCATGAGACCCTAGCAACGCCCCTGTGTTGACCTTCTACTGCTTGCTCCCCCACCTCCCCCTTCTCTGCTCATTTGCACAATGCAGCAGCAAGTTATATGCTGCGTTTCCAACAGTACTGGCTTGGCTCGGCTCGATTCAGCTGGACTCTCTGCAGCTGGGCGGAGCCATTGACACTGGAATTGGGCTGGTTCAGGTGGAAACCATCACTACCACTACCACATCTAACCCTGCTGATGCTGTCTGTTCTTGAGCTGCTTTTAAAAACCTTAATATGTTCTCCTTCATCTCAGTTATTTTCCTCTTTTCTTTTTCTCTTCATTTCTGTGCACCTGTGTAGCCATGCAGTAGTTGTTTGTGTCAAACTACAGATGCTATGTGTGATGTCTTTAGGTCAAAGACTTAATTTCATATGTTGTATAAATTACTTTATGTTAAAATGAGTTAAACTGTAGTTGATTTGGGAATTTATAGGAGTGAGATTTTAGCTCCTTTGTGTTCGCTGTGCGTGATGGTTCATGGAGATTGAGCACTCTTCACTAGAGTGGATCCTTGCCTTATTTTTCCATTTAGTGTTGAACGTGTTTCTATGGAAGCCCATTTCTGCCAGGAGAAAAAAAAAGCCCAAGTCAAAACATTGAGATAAAAAGTAAACATTTTGTGACAAACAGTAAATTTTTTTTGAGATAGGAAAGTCAAAATTTTAAGATGGAAAGTAAACATTTTTAGATAAAAAGTGTAAATATTGAAATAAAAAGTAAAAATGTTGACATAAAAAGTGTACATTTTGAGATAAAAAGTAAAAATATTGAGATAAAACGTGGCTTTACCACAAATGAAATAGTAGATTTGCTTGTTGTTTCACTACATTAACAAATGATGTATTTGAAACAGCTCACCTGTATTTTCCTCTCCTGGCAGAAATAGGCTTACAGGAACATCTAGAGAAACAAATGGTCAGGAGGAGCTACTTTAGTTTTATTTTAAGTTCTCCAATTGTTCCCTGTGGTTCTGATCCAAGTAGGGGATAGATTTGCTTGTTTCACAAGTGTACATACACTAGATTTACTTGAGCAACAGCAAGAAAATCTAATATTTCACTCAGAGTGAGCATGTGCTCTTAGGATGTCAAAATGTGCACTTTTTATCTCAGTATTTTGACTTTTTATGTCAAAAATGTTGACGTTTTAGCTCAATATTTTGTCTTCCTATTGGCTTATTTTTTTTGTCCTGGCAGAATTGGGCTTCAATGTTTTTCTGCCAACTCTTTTTTTTTTTTTTTACATTGAATGTCATCTTTAGCCTTGGACAATTTTCATCTTTTTACAAACAATAAACACAAAGTAAAGTACGCCTTGTCCAGACTCCTTTTTTCATTTTGTTAGCTGGCTGTCTAGCCTCACCGTTACATGTTGTGAGAACACTATTAGAGTAGTATGGAATTTCCCACTGCTGGACACGTACCTGAAGTATACAGGTCACCACAGAGGGGTCAAAAGGTCACCACAGACAGGTCAAACCATGTTCTTCAAAGACAGGGGTAGATGGGCACAAAGGGAAAACATTTCTATTTACAAATTATTATAAATATATTTTTTTTTATAAAACTTTTCATTGTTATATTTGAATTCAAATTAAGTTTAATATAATGGTCAATGATTTATAAAAGTAGAAAAGAAAGACTCCGCAAAGGCAGAAACATATATTCTGTGTTGACCACTAATATGTTTGCCACACAGCTGATATATACTCCTGAGTAGATTTTCATATTGCAACATATATTACAGGATTTAAAAAAATCACAATGTCAGTTTTTTTCTAATATTGTGCAGCCCTAATAGTAATAATAATAATGATGGATTATTGGTTAAAGTGAATTGTCCCTCAGGCCCAGGGCAACCCCCTCCCCAGTTGGAGAAAGTACTGTAAATGTCTGGTAATTACTGAGGGAAAGAGTTTTAAGTCAATGGTTGTGTGGAAACGACAACAACAACAAGTTGAAACTTGACAGCGTTGATACTGTTGAATGTCTGGAGCCGCTCCTTTCTGTCCAAACTCAGGAGCTAAACCTCATATTGTTCAGCGTCTCAGTATAATACAGTATTTATATTTACAACATCAAACTGCTATTTACTCTGTCATTTACTTTTTTTTTACTTATATTTTGGGCAAAACAATTTATGGCGTCTCCTTTCATATAATGTCCAAAATAGTAGTCACAGATTTAATGGATTTGCATATGTTCAGTTTGAGACTGAGGCAAAAAACCCCGCTTTTATCTTAACATTAAATGATCACTCAGAATGGCACTAAAGAGGAACAATGAGACGATTATAGAGCTGTCAGTCTTTCAGTCGCTAATAACAAGCTTGTTTGCAATAGACATCTTTGTGGTGCCAAACAATTGCCCTTTAAACTCTCCAATACTCTCACACACTCATCTAGGACTCCAGAGTTTCATATAGAGCAGCTGTGGAGCCGTATGTTGGTTTTCCACACTGATCTGTCATCATATAGATTTAGAAGTCACAGCCAACCTCACTATACGGCTAAGAGGATTCCTCAGAGATTTGTCAGTAATATTCCTGCTTGTTGACGTCCTTATACAGTATGTACACAAAAGAAACAGAAACATGCATTCATAGTGTCTATCAATCAAACACAGTTCCACAGGAGCACACACACACACACACGCACACACACACACACACACACACTTAAGACAAATACAGACGCAAAGAGAAACACTTGCAGCAGAGACACAGATAGAGTAGTTAAATGTTTGTGTGTTGGAGCAAAGTGTCTCATGACACTGACAGTGAGAGCCAAATGGAGTGACTCTGGCAGATATTTACACTCTGGGAAAAGCTGAATAAATATTCAGAAGCACTGATCACTAGCAGATGATTATCAGCCACAGGGTTATTTATACCCGGCTGCAGGTTACCGCAGGATTTTAACTAGTGACATTTCTATTGGACATATGTGTAAAACTTTACTGATATTTAATCAATGTAAAAAAAGAAGTGCAGAAAGTAGTTTTTTTCCATTAAATCATAAATGTGATGATTTGTTTATTTATTAAGGGAAGATAACAGTCATTCTATAAACATGACGATGCACATAAATATCATGTTGATTTGTACGTAGATATATTCATTATTGTTATTATTATTTCCTAGTGTGTGTGATATACTAATTGCGCCAAATCCGAAAAATCACCTCTTTTTCTATTAGGTATATTTTATGTGCAAGTTATATTCATGCAATTTCAGGGTCAATTCAAAACTAACTCCTCTCCAGTCAAAATCTACAAACTGTCTTGATTAGTTAAAAAAAAAAAAAAAAAGACTTGTTTACTGGTCTGAATTTTTCATATTCATGTGAATCTTTATGTTCATTTGTGGGTCTGGAAATGATCTCATGATATGCCCTGGTTCACATTATATGATACTCATAGTTTTGTTTTTAACCAGCATTTAAATCTATATGTGACATTTCCTAATTTATTATGTTACATACTTAAATTGTACCTGATAGTTTTCAACAATGTTAAGATTTCTTTTCATTTGTCATTTTATTGCATGTAACAGCTGGTGTAACTTTGCTTCCTGGATGGTGTCAGTAATGTTTACTTATGACAAAAAGGGAAGGACTCAAAAGTATGACTAGGGCAGATGGAAAATCAGATCAGCTTTTTTTACCCAAAAATGTTAAGCTGTGGAGCCACTTCTGTCCTCTTGTACCTATTTCATTACAATAAAATAACATTGATATATTACATGCAGTGGATAGATGTCACAGCAAGAAGGTCCTGGGGATTCCAACACCATTCGATGAGGGTGGGACCTTTCTGTGTGGAGTTTGCATGTTCTCCCCATCTCTCCGTGGCTTCTCTCTAAGTACTCCAGCATCCAAAGACATGCACTGATAGGTTTACTGGATAATGTAAATTACCCATAGGTGTGAATGTGAGATTGGGTGTTTGTCTTCTATGTCAGCCCTGTGATGAACTGAGGACATGTCCAGAATGTACCCCTGCCTTTGCCCATAAGTAGCTATGATAGGCCCCTTTGTCCCTAGTGAGAATAAAGTGGGTTCAGAAAAGAAAAGAAATTATTGAACCATATAACTGCACATTTAGAGGAGAAGGTAATTTGTTGCCAATAGTTAAACAATGAGGATGCTAATGTTATGAAAGACTAATGTTATGTAAAGCTAATGTTATGAAAGGCCATCATTGTATTGACAGACTATAGCGTTTGCCTCATGTTGAATACATTTATATCCATGTAGCTGCTTGTGTGACCAGTAAAATCTACAAACTGCCGCTAATCATGATGATGGTGAGCAAATACTACTGATGGATTTTGGGGAATGTAGTCTGACATGACATTGGCATCACAGGATGTATGCGATATGCTTTTATGGCAATTCGATTCTTTTATAATTTTTTAGGTACCGATGCCATTTATATTGCGCTTCTTCAATATTACTGATTTTTTTAATTTTTCACTTGCCTTTTAACACCAGACCACATGAAAAAGATGAATGATGATGCCTACAGATCATATTAGGAGCCTTATTTCCACAAAAAATGCACATCATATGTGAGTCAGTTAAGATTTATCCAGCAGTAATATATTTGAACCAGAATTTAGGAAGTAAATGACTACATTTATTTAAACACAACACAAATAGGAGCCTTTAAATCGATAATAAAGTGAACTTTAAAGTGTACATGTCCAGCTCTGCTCTTCCCTTCTGTTAGAAAGCCCACAACCTTTAATTGTTGTTGATTGTTTAACTATATTTATTCAGGAACAACTCATTTTATCAAAGTTTTCAGATATCCCGTGTATTTGAACGAACCAGAGATGTGACGACCGTCCTGAACTCACCAAACTCGTGCTTAGAATTAGCCGTTGTGTTGTTGCTAAGTAATTATGCTGCTATGTCATCTCACCCTATTTTACAAACTCTAATTCATATACTTCTGGTTTATTACTGTGTGTAAATGACACAAGGCGAGATTAATAACACAATACACAGTTGGAATAGATATTATCATAGTGTATTGTTTATCTGTGCATAAGTTAATGCTGTTTAACATTGGTGTGTTGTTGAAGCTATTATGATAATAAGCTAGCTGTCATCTGTGTTTCTTCTGTGAGGTGATTTCTGTGTATTCTATGGCACATATTATACATCTGAGTGACTCATACAGTCGACTACAGTCGTTACAAGCGGTAATTGTTTTTACACCTTAAAATTAATAATTTAAATTTGGGGATTTTTTTTTTTTTTTAACCAAAAAAATAGATCCTGATAGATATGTCAATCGATTTTTTTCTCCCACCCCTAATGTATTTCTGAACTACTTAAAAGAAAGAAAGAAAGTAGTTTGAGTATACCCACTTCTTACTTTCATTGCATTAGTTAAGTTCCCCTCCAGTGAAAGTACCACCCATTTCTACTGGGAGATACATGAAGACCACAGGACAGTAACATAACAGAACCTGACAGCCTCACAAATTCAACATGTTATGGATTATTGATAGAGCCTGTTGATGAGCTACATTTGGTCAGAATCTGAATATTTTTTTATTGAACCCTTGGGTAAATTTAGTTTTCAGTCAGTGTGTCACCTCATATTGTCAACATATTGAGAACACAGGAGAAAACAATGTGACAACAGTGCTGAGGCTAAAAGAACTGAGAGGATAGTCCCCAAGATAAAAAGCAAGAGAAGTTAAAACATCAATAAAGGATAAAAATGTGCCATCCATAAAAACAAGATAAAAGAAACAGTAAAATAAATAAATACATAAACACATAAACACATAAATAATGCTGTCACTTATTGATAGCACTGACGGCTGCTGGTACAAAGCTGTTTATGTAGCGTCTCCTTTTACAAGCAGGTACCATGAACCTCCGATTTGATGGGAGCAGCTGAAACTCCCCACGAAGAGGGTGGGAGTCATCTCTTATAACAGAGTTAGCTATCCTCTTTAGTACATACAGGGATTCTGGATGAAGCTGAAACTCTCCAATCACCTTGCTAGACCATTTCACAATTTGGTTAAATACTTTTTGTTTCCTAAAGATGCATTTTCAAACCATGAAACAAGATAGAAAGATAAAACTGATTCAATAAACACACAAGAAAACAAGCTCAGCATGGTCCTGACGATGCTAAAAATGGACAATTTCATCAAACGAAACAGGCATCTTTTTTTTTCTTCCTGTTTTGTAAGTAATTTAGGTGCAATACTGTCCATAATGAATGAAGAGGTGAAAACTTCACATAGGTTTTCTGTTTTATCAGCGTCTTCACTCTCACAGTCTCATGACATGTCACACACTGCTGGTATTACTTCTATATCTTGTTGGCTGGAGCAAAGATAACATCACAGCCTTTTTGTACAAGAATGTGCTACCTTAAAAATAAGACCACCCCTCTTCTGAGGTTTACTGTAAAGCCTCCCAGGCTGCTGTTCTTGAACATATAATCATCATATCTCAAGTTGCATTAAGTCTCTGTGAAATAGCAAATATACATTATCATGTATGTAGTACTGTAACTGAATACGAGTGTTTCTTATTAGTTTAATGTTTAAATGAGTCTGTGCCTGCATGAACATATGTTTCAATTTATGCATGTGAGGTTTTCTTGATTTATGCTCCTTTGCACACACACATTGCAATGTCCTCGTCCCCAAAATGGAAAATTAAGTCAAGTTGTGCACACATATTCATGTAGTGTGTCCAAATTGTAATTTAGATAAAGCATTGCAGCAAAAGTAATTTAATTACAGCAAAATACGATTCAGCACTGCTGCTATATTAGGGGCTTTGGCAGGGAGCTGTGAAGGTGAAAAAAAAAGAGAGAAAAAAACAAGTATGAGGGATGAGTCTAGCTATGTTTTGCAAGAATTTCATACATACGTTATGAATGCAGTCTTACTTTATCCATTTAAGTGAATTAAAACTTGACAGAGCCAAAGGTGAAGGGTCATGGCTGTGACAGATGTGGGCAGGAGTCACATCTGGTCGGTGTGGCGTACAAAATGGAGCTAATGGGGTGAGAGGGTGAAGGTTTGAGGCTGGCAGATGTCAGCAGAGACTGAGACTGTTATTGACATAGCTGCCATCTTAGGTCTTCTTTTCATCCGTCAGCCGGAATTGACCGAGGATCCCCACTGCTTTGTAATATGAGCCAGATGATGGATCTGCTGCCATAGGGAATGTGCGGGCATGCGTAGAAAGAAAACACTTGAACAAACACACGTGTACACTGGCTCTTTTGCACACATGCTCAAAGCACACTTGCACACATTAGCACCAGGTTCTGTTGCTGCTGTCATCTGCCATTTGGATCTATATCAGTTGCCTCCCCAAATCTGCCCACATATTATTTTACTTGACCTCAGCCGGCAGAGGAGATTTTGGCTGGGCTGCAAATGGTATCCTGACATGCAAAAGTCATGTTGCATTATATCCACAGGCCGAGTGAGACCTTTTTACAGCCTAACTTGAGATGTTGACACCACCCACCAACTGCCTCTGATGATTTATGAGCGATGTAAGACGTAATCATCACATTCTTTCAGCATCAACCTCCCGTGAAAGAATGTAAGTGGATCATTATGTAACACACGCAGCACATTTTTCGATATTTAAAATAGTTCATCCACTAGAACGAACGTACATCTGGGGTTTTGTTGATTTATTCTGCCTGGCATGCAGATTTTACAGCTTTAGCAACGCTGTTCACATCAAGTGGTAAATCAAACACACCTCAAGTATTTAAAGTGACCCAGGTCAGCTACTATTGTGTCTCATATCCTCAACTTTATAGCTGGATTCTGTGCATAAAAAAATGAGCAGAAACACAGAGCCAGGGCGGGACACGGCAGCGGCGGTCTCATGACTTGTCACATTCCACTGGAGGTCTCTGCAAGGGCTTCTGGTCCCAGTACAGGAGATTAGAGAAAGACATGAGGAGGCCAGCTGAGGTGAGAGCTGATCCCAACCACAGATAGCACCTTGGAGGCCAACAGCAGCAGTTTCACTATCTATGATGGTGGTCTGTTGGGAAAGTTAAGAACTCAAAATCACCAGTGTCCATTAAGCCACTAGTTATTAAAACAAGATGAAGGACTACACAGTATTTTAAAGTAGTAAAAACTATAATATTAGTTCTGATGTAGAATCCTTTTGATCCTGTCAGATTTTATTCAGTGCTTCAGAACATTCACAGTACCTCAATGTGCTGTACATTTAAAAAAAAAAAAAAAAAAAAAAGATAATGAAAAAATATGTAAAGCATAATAAAACACAAATAAGGATTATACATAAGAACATTTTAATACTGTAGTTTGTCACTGTTGAAAAAGAGTTTTGTTTTACAGACTGATAATATTGCATCATAGTATGTCAGCATGATATAATATATAAATAGTCTGCTGTTGGGCTGAAGGCCTTGTGTCCACCGCCGTACATATGACAAAAAACATGTGTCAAAAAGTATGAGTCATCATCGAACTCGAACAAGACCTTCATGAGAGGCATGTGTGGTGTGGATTTGGTGATACTCCATCAAAGCTGTCAAAAGTTATTAAGATTACAGTGTTCCTGGATGGACGCATGGATGAACAGCATTTCTATGTCCCCCGCTGGGACAACAGTGGACATATATATGACTGTAGCTGCTATAGTGAAGTATGGAGCTGAGTTCAAATACGTGGCTCTGACATGGGATAATATCAAACTATCGAGCATCATGAAATCACATTTCCCTTAAGAACTGACTCCTTGTCTTGTCATTATAAAGTTGTAATAATCAAATACAAGACACTTAACAGGAAAAGCCCCAGTGCATTTTTACTGATGCATCGGTAAAAGTGATGTCAGATTCAACTTGAAATTAAAGGAGGGCTGTGAATGAATTTTTTCTCAAACACTGTGAAATACACTGTAACTAGAAACCAATTGAACATTTTCCATTACTTTAATTTAAAACCCACTTTTATAATGTGAAACTTTTCTCATATGAATATATTTTCCATAGATATTTTACTTATTTGATTAGGCTTTATGCACTGCTATTGATTTGAAAGTAAACAGTGCGTTTGAACAGTAATGGGACTTTACATGTTTTTTTCTCATAATTTTGACATTTTATATGATCATTTTGACTTTTTATCTAATAATTTACATTTTTTATCTTATAATTTAGACTTTTTCTATAATCATTTGGAGTTTTATCTCATAATTTTCACTTTTATCAAATAATTTAGAGTTTTTAATCTAATAATTTTGATTTCAATTAATGCAATTTATAATCCAGTGCACCTTATATATGAAGAATGAAACCTAAACCATTCATTGACAGTGCACTTTATAGTGACTAAATACTATCATCCATGAACTCTTTGATGACAATATTTCTCTCATCAATGACATAAACGAGACAAAATTAGACGTAAATGTTAGTCTTGTAATGATAACGATAATGAAATATATAATGCAGTTATAGATGACCAATAAAAATCAGACAAAATGTATCTTGAGAAATAAATAACATTCCTAAAATGTCAAAAAAAATTATAAGTTATTGTAATTCTTTTAGCCATGTTCTTATTTATTTATTTTTTGTTGCTGTCTCTTGCGAGGAAGTCGTCAAATGATGTCCTCACAAATGTCAACATCATGATAACTCCCATGTTAAATATAACAGCCTGACCATGAGTGCGACATTTACAACATGTCTATAAGAACAATTTATTATTTAATAATGATAAATGACAACATATGATTTGTTTGTTCTATGAATCACATATTTGTCTCCCTGGACAGAAATAGTACTGTAGCTTAGCTCAGATTGGATTACAGCCAAGTAACACACGGACCTTTCCCTGCACACAGTCAGATTCCTTATTTGCTGTGGATCGTCTCATAACCACAGAACAGCTAGTTTGTATTGTGCATGCTTATCTGAATGTTTCCATTCACTGTGTCACTAGTGGAGTAAGAGCCTGTTGACAGTCACTGTGGGTGCAAGTGTGAGGCTGATGAGTTATATGTTCACTTAACAGCAGGAAGCTTGTACTAAAATGGACTTCATTTTCTGCTTTATCATCCAGTTGGCTTTTTACCTCGCCCCCCTGAAGGGGAGAGGGGTATTGTTTTTGAGTCAGTTTGTTTGTCTGTTTGTTTGATTTTAAGCAGCTTTATGCAAAGAGTATTGGACCAATTTCCATGAAATTTTCAGTAAAGTTATGTGGTCTAGAATAGATCCCATTACATTTTGATGAATGTCGTTTAAAAGCCAAAGTCCCAGTCACCAAAAATGTGTTCTCACAATGATAAGAGATAGAGCAAATCAGGTGACAAAGACAAAGACAGTGTAAATTGAAGACACTCAGAATGTCCCTCAGTTGAACTGGAACACATTGTACAACAATGATTTGAATTTTGGCCCAGTTCAGATGCTTTCTGGAACTTTGTTTAATTCCAAATAACAATTACAGACTCAAAAGTTTGTAAAGATACAGTGGAGGAAAAAAAGGAAAATCACAACAGAACTGTAAACCATAGTAAAAACAAACAAATCTTAAATGGTTTATTTTTAGTCTCACTCACTGCTTTGTTTTGCTCCATTGTATGTTCAGAATTATTAATATTTAGAATAACTCATGCATATAGAACACTCACCAATGATGCATTAGAAGTTAAAGGGTTTAAAAAAAAATGGAATTAATCCAATTACTCGATTAATCGATGAAAAAAATCAACAGTAGTGATTGTCAATCAGCAAATCAAGTTTTTTGGTGATTGGTATTCGTGATTAGGCCAAAAAAATGCTGTTCGGTGCATCACTACCCTTTTAATTTACCCTGAAATCATCTACATGATCATTGAATAGTATCATATTAAATACAGGAAGTATGTAAAAAATGCAAAATAAAGAAATAATATAATGGCCATGAATTACTCAGGAAAGATGAAAAATTCACATAGATGAAAAATCTAATAATAATAATACAAATACTACTACTACTACTACTACTACTACTACTACTACTACTACTACTACTACTACTACTACTACTACTAATACTACTACTAATAATAATAATACATTTTATTTGTATAGCGCTTTTCTGGACACTCAAAGACGTTTTACATTAGTGAAAAAAAAATCATAAAAGTAGTACATTCAAAGACACTCAAAGACATTTTACAATAGTACCAAAAATAATAAAAGCAGCATACATAGGACAATTAAATGACATAGGACAGAACATGAGGACACTACATGACACGGCAACTTAATCACACATTAAAAGCAGTTAATAATTGTGAATCTTTAAGAAGTCCCGTAGATGAAAAATCACTTATTACTTGATTACTCATCAATGTTCCATAATACAGCAGTACATTTTATCTGTATTTACTGTTTTTCTTATGCTTTGCAGAACTGGGATTCAGTCATAGTGGTGTATTTATTAGCCACATCAATGGAACACAGACATACAGTAGCTTTAAAGTTACTTGCATATGTTTCACTGACATAATTCACTGGAAAATCTTTGCCTGCATCCTCCCACTCACCTTCAGTAGATCAACTGTTTTTATTCACACTTCACAGCTTGAGCCAATGCATTTGTTCAGTGTTCATAACAAAACCACACTATCCTCTATTCAGTAGCTGACGAGGAACAGAAAAACAACTTCTCCCTATTGGAGGTTACCTGAGAGAAACACACACATGGCAAATGCATCACATTTGTATCATTCTTTTTTATTGCACAACCTTCAAACCAGACAAACCAGACAGAGGAAGGAAGTTTTCAACATTAACCAGCCTCTGAATCACATGTCTGATGGTAATCGTCATTGCCTACAATTAGTGCCATTCCAAGTCTGTAATTATTTAGAGATATTGATGCTGATAGATCTGTAGTGAGTGGAGGCATGAAGAGGGGGAAGGATAAGAGCAGCCAGGTGAGGCTTGGAAAGACACAGTGTGTAGAGAAAAGCTCTGAATGTTCTTCTCTCTAATTTGGAACCTGCAGACAGGTGCTTGGCAGGGCCGACCCGAGTGTGAGAGGAGAACGAGGCGGGAACGAAGAAGACCTTCAGAGAGGATCAAAGAAGGTCACGCTACTTCTCACCCCACTGCCTCCACTCGCTCTCCTTTTCCACTGATCTGGAAACGATAGATTTCATTCCCGCTTTCACTCCTGAAGAGAGGAAGTGGAGTCAGATTACTGAGGTGGGGCAGAGGGATGTGATGTGGAACTAAGACCAGAAACCAGGGCCTGTCTGGGTAGTCATGACACTCAAAAACTGAACTAATATCACATGTGTGAACCAGGACGTATTCAGTTTTTATAATTTCAGCCTCATAACATAATTATCTGAATCATGGGAGAAAGGACAAATGTGTTGAATTGAATTAAATTCAGGAGTTTCTTTTTTAAGTCTGAGATACAAAGCAATGATGAAAAATGCCATAAAATAAAGCAACGATCATAATATAGATTTATATACTGTAATGATGAATATAATATTGATTATTAATATTTATATATGTGCTTTTATTAACCCTTTGATGCATGAATTGTGAAAACTTTAGTCAAGATTTTTTTTTATTCCTCTTTAGGCATGAAAAAAAGCAATGTGATTGAAAAAAAAAATTAATTAACCTATTTTTTAAGGTATTACAAAAATGTCCACATGGACAACATGCGTTTAGAACCTGACTCATGTCATCTGACTGCATTTCGCTAGGGTCACACAACCATCTGAGTATCGTGCAGTTCAGGCTTTCTGAAAAACGAGGGAGCCAATCAGTGTCGATGGGTGGGACTTCCCATGACTGTGTCTGTCTGGGCCACGGCTGATGGTCTTTAGTCTGTTCAGCACTCGGTTCCTCTTCAGTTTTTTTGCCATTCCCTTATAGTGGTCAGAGTACTCTGGTGTCTCCCTACCAAGCGAAGGCATTCCAGACATATGTGTCCATGGGTGCTTAGCTCGCAAAAAATTTGAATGGAAGTGAATGGAGCAAAATCAGCAAAATTCTGATTCTGTTTGACAAGTGCTCTGAAATTCACATATGATAGCGGTTAATGAGAAATATTTGATGTGGCATAGGCAGACCACCCATTTTTGATGGGACCCAAATGTGACGTTAGGTTTTATATGGGCTTAGTAAGAGACTACAATGCGTCGCATATGTGATGTCACACTCTGCTCAGCTGTGGTGTGGAGTCTGTGGTGACGTCACATGAGCGCCAGGTGTGTAGTCCAAATTATTAACGGGTTTTACTCGCAAATAAATCAGCCATTGGTTAACAGAAGCAGTTGAAACACACATCAATAATTATCATTTATTATGAGGTACATGTGTGTGATTCAGGACACATGACAAACCAGATAAGATTTTAGCATTTTGTTTCCCATTGAATACCATTCATTAATTTTCTGATCTCAGGCCCCATGAGCCTCCCCATAAGAAAACACCTGTAGAAGAACTGTCCACTGTAGTTACCAGTATACATCAGACAGTTAAACTGGTCTCTAAAAACAAGACATGGGACTAAAAATTCAAACCAGATGTAGATTGAAGCAAATTTGGAAGCACTTTGGGTTTGTTTTAAAAATAAATATTTACTGGAATAAAACTGAACCTATTTTTTCTCTTTATTTTGCAATATTTCCATGTAACATGGTCAAATGGACACAAACACCATGTGCTACTTTTTTTTAAAATGTGTTTTTATTCTTTCACAGGTACACTTTGGGAATTGAACTAATTATGCAAGTGTTTCACATAATAATTTGTCATTTCTTAATTCCATTCATGAGATTCATGAAAAACCTGTAAATCTGGATTAGGAAAAACCATGAGTATAATTACATTTAACACAGTGTCTTTATTTATAGAAGACCTGAAATAATAAAAAATATATAAGACCATTTACAGCCATGTCTTCCAAATCAAATGCACTGGCACTTACTGTAGGTAGCTTTAAAGTTTCCAATTTTTGTATTTTATATTTTTTTGGGGGGGGGGGGTGTTATTTGACGTCATCATTACTGTAGGTACATCTGGGATTAAATATGTCTAAATTTCTCTTTTATTAATGGGTCTAAAGAGCTGGTAAAGTGTCAGATACCAAAATGTACCCAGTTTGATTGAAGCACCCATATTTCAAATCATCATGAACTTATCTTATATTTATGAACTTATATCTTACAGCTGTCGCCATGATGTGGTCCAATATACTTTATAAACATCAATATTTCATTTTAAGTTTAATGGGGGATTGTTCTTTCTATGTGAGATGTGTAAGAAAATACGATTTAATTTAGAGGCATTTGCAATCATAGTCAAAGTCATGGATAAAAAAACAAAACAAAATCAATGTTGAGAGAAATTAAGTAAACACATTTTAGAAGTAAAGACAATAATTTAAACTAAATTAATCAATGCAATGACACTTTTCCCCCCAATATAAAACTATATTATCACGTTTGCATTACTATTTTGTATCCCAGACCCCTGTTAGAAAAGAAACACCTGAATGTAACTTGTCCCAATAGTTTTATACATATAGTAAATTACTTATACAATTATGACATGAAGTTAATGTTTACTCATTTTATTAATCTCAACATTGATTGGGAGAGATTGTAATCACTGTGTATGTGTGTGTGTGTGTGTGTGTGTGTCCGCAGAAACATATCATAATATAACTCAATGAATACTTGAGATATCAGTATGAAATTACATAGGCATATACATATATAGCTAATGCACATCAGATGCAATGATCCATGTGAGTAAAGGTCAAAGGTCAAGGTCGCATTTAACAGAAAGGTTAAAATCACATTATTGTCTCTAATTCAAGAACGGGTTGTCATAGAAATTTGAGATTAGCACAAAATAGGGGCGTTTTCTGAATATTTTTCCTGTTATTTATTTGACCTCACAGTGTCTTCTGTTATACCTTTATTCATCATTATCCATGTTTTCATGGAAATGTATAAAACTTAATTTCCTTGTGTCTTTTTGTAAGTTGTGGACTGTTAGTTTTCCCATTATGGACCATTATGAGGGTAACTTGTACATACACCTCCTAATGATTATATAATTAAATTGTTGTTCAGCAACTCATCAACAAATATGGAGCACATCTGCTCATATTCTTTTCATTTAAAACATTCACCTTTGTGCTTTGTATAATTTTCCCATGCACAAATGCTTTATTTTGGCAGATTTTCACACACCACTGGTTTCCTAACAAATCTGAACACAGCACCATGAAGACACGATGGCCTTATGGGTCTTTCTCTGAGTCTACACAGTTATTTGACAGTGTCAGTGCTATAGTCTGCATAAAAATTGCGTCATTTCTCTTCACCCCACTGACCCGTTTCTTTTTCTGTAGCTCATTACGTGTCTTCTCGATACTTCCCAGAACTGTCCCTGGACGGGTCTGGCCAGTGTGTGCTCTCAGTTTGAGCATCGTCTTAAATTGCTTGTCTTGTTTGAACTGGACCGCCTCGTTTTTGCCAGAGTGGGTGGTCATGTTGTTAGATAAGACCGCCTTGTCAGTGTGGAAACCCAACAGTATTTAAAATCAAAACATCCCTGCGTTAACTATTCTACCAAAAGTCTGAAAGTAATGTGAACATCAGTTGTTGTTTACACTGTTAGGTTTCAACTGATGCTTTTAGGACTTTTCAGTTTTATATTCCACACTGTAAAAAAATAAAATTAAAATCTCATTGTTTTTTATGGAAAAAACTGTCAGTTGTTGTTGCCAGAATAATACTGTAAAAAATAACAACAACATAAAGATATTTACAGAGTAACATGTAGATTTAATATTTCAAATATTTAGATTTATGATTCAAAATATGTCAATTTAACCCTTTAAACATCTGAATTTAATATTTTAAACATGTAAATCTCACATTCATTATAAAAAGTGAATGGACTGCACCTTATCTAGACTTACACGGTGCCCACAACATTCTATAAAGCTACAAGGCCCAAACTGGGAGACATTTATAGTTCAGTGTTTTCAGACTTTCATAAGAACAGTTGGACATGTGAACAGTCAGCGCTAGGATTCAAACTGCCAACCCTTTGGTCATTGAATGACCCGCGCTGACAAATGAACCACAGCCACTTGTTATTTGACAAATTTAAAGCTGGTAAAAGTTTACTTATTTGTTACTTCATTTCTTGTAAAAAAAAAAAAAAAAAAAAAGCAAATAGGCTGTTATTTTAACATTGTGGTTTTACAATTTAAACAGCACCACATTATTTTTGTTTTTCAATTTACAGTTTTATTTTCTCAAAACAATAGAAACACATCATTTCTACTTACAAATCTGGTTTTGTTCACATATTCTTCCCCTAAAAACTACAACTAAATTTGATTTAATAACACAAAAATCTTTGCAGTGTATTTTCATTTACAGTGTTAATTCTGCAGCAATTAAAAATATGTTCGAAAATGAAGAAAGTTAATAAAGTGTAATGACTTACTTTACTTTTTTCAACAATAGCCACTCTTAGACAGAGATTCCAGGAAAAAAATTAGATGCTGATTCCACCTTTATTCTGACACTGACTGATTTCTACAGCCAGATACAGCAGACCTGGGTTCATGAATCAAATGTGTGGTGACATAGCAGAGCATGTAGCCTATTGTGATGTATAACTTAGTGCTAACCTCTCCAGAGTTAGCTCATCTTTCACTCTTTCACAAATATTTCCGTGTATAGAGTCCTCCAGCTGAAGTGGACAGCTGGAGGAGTTTGTCGTCTCCTCAGTTCAATATCTTTCTGGTCGTATTGATATTTTTGTTTACTGAACTCAGCCCATATTCATTTTTAAATCTCCCCAGTTGTGGATATACTTCAACAATAAACCAAAAATGTCCCATTACTGACATGTATTATGATAAATGTGGTCATTTTAGCCATGTCAGTAAATTCATTATTTTAATAATAAAGAAAATAAAAGTATTTTTTTTGTCTATTTGACTGCCTGTGCTGGTATGATATGTTCAATCCCCTGTAAACTTTGTGGAGCATGTGTAGTCACATGACTCCACACATCCAGTCTGAGCAGAGGGGAAACAGATAATGAGGAAATGACTGATGGTTCAAATGTAGAAGTGGCTGAAACAGACATAGACCAAGTAATGTATAAGTCCTGTGGTACTTGTGCTGAAAATAAATGTGGCATCTGTTGTTTCCATGAAGATAATGTTGAGCAGAAAGAGATGAAATGACAAGTATCACAGATCAGCTGACATCACTTAGCAAGCAGCTTTTGTCATGGCACAATATGTTTACACATATATAATATATATACACATTTATGGTGATATATAATATACATATATCATATATAGTTAGTCCAGGACAAACATCCTGCTCCTCATATGAAAGTTAGAGAGACTTCAGGAGGAGAAAAGTTACATAACTGTAACTGTAGGACTGCACTGTCCTGGTACCACATAGTATTAAAAGACAGAAACGTCCAGTGGCCATCCTAGAGGGGTTTACTCCCCGGGCAAAATCCCCTGCTGGTGCCCCCCCAACCTGCGCCCCACCACCAAAGAACATGACCTTCGTCCATACAAACTCACAACTACTTTGAAGAATAAATGTCCAGTTTTAATGAGTACTGCATTAAAAATACAAATAGAAACAATAATAACATAAAAAAGACAAAAGATGTTATGACATCACATTACAGCCATGTAGGCCGACAGCTAAAGTGTAGTCCAGCACCACCTGGTGGTCAAAATATTGACCCCCTCCCCACACACACACACACACACACATGAGTGCGATCCCACCCTGGGGGCCCACCCATTAGCCCACCTCAAGGATCGCCCCTGGAAATGCGTGACCACCCCCAAAACCAAACTGCATGTGCGGTCGAGCCCCCTCCACTTATCGTACATTTATAGTTATGGAGGTAAAACTGCCCAGTTTACGGTGTTATAATTTTAAGTCATATCGCCCAGCCCTAGCAGGGGGGGGGTCACTCACACAATACATCAAAATGACAGCTTTTTTGCAGGATGAGAAGTGTTTCTTTTACACAGTGTTCCACCTTTATCAGAGGTGTTACTACCTACAGAGGTGTTACAGAGGCAACAAAGGTGGGACCAAATGATCCACCTTTTGTTTACACAGACATCGTCCCAGAAATATTCCCATAACAGACGTCCTGTGTAAAAGGGTCTACTGACATACACTGTTAAATTTGGAATAATTGCCCTTTCAGACACATTCCTTTTTATACTCCAATTCATAGACATCACCTTTCAGCTAGTGCAGTGGTTACATACTGAGTCCTACTAATCTAGAATAAATCACATTGTCACTATCATTTCATGGGAAGAAGTCAAATGATTTTGTTCCAACATTATGGACAAGAGTTCATAAGATGCTGGAACAGAAATCAATGGAAACCAGTGGAAAACATCTTTTTTTCTGCAGCTTTCTACTCTCTGTCCAAATCAGAAGACTAAATTTAAATAATCGGTTGCTATTTTATACTTCTGCAAAAAAAAGTGGAGGTAGTTTAGTAGTAGTGTATACATTTATCTACACCTTTCTTACTTCTTACTTGACTGAAAAACTCCTGCATTTTACTAAAGTCTGCATCATGAGGCAAATGTGCTTCAATGTTGTTTGCAGAATTCTTCTTTCCTCTTAGAACATTTGAAATGCAATAGTCTGAAAGGTAATTAAAGAATTCACCCTGCGGTCATAAATATACAAATCACAGTAATTGTTGACGCATTTCAACGATGACAGTGGTGATTAGACACCACTTTGTTCGAACTTGCCCTGGGGATTCAGATAAACAACAGCCACTTATCTAACTCTGACACATTTATACTGACATGGAACTTAAAATGTTGATCACTGGGCATCGTTCCTGGTTAATAATACATTTTATAAACCTCTTGAGCTATTCTGCAGATTCTGTTACCTATCAAAATCCTATTTGTCCTCACCATCTCTAGGATTACAAGTTCTTGAGCATATGTCTTCTGCTATGTGAATTAAAGCTTCTTTTTTTTTTGACTAATACTGTTCTTTCCATGTGCTCTGTGTTTGTTCCAGCCTCCACACCACA
The DNA here is from genome assembly GCA_020466265.1 of Siphamia tubifer. Lineage (NCBI taxonomy): Eukaryota > Metazoa > Chordata > Actinopteri > Kurtiformes > Apogonidae > Siphamia > Siphamia tubifer. The sequence continues at coordinate 18,086,933 of CM035787.1, read as the reverse complement.
CTGTGCAACTTCAACCCAACAATAGGAATCTTATTTCAAGGCTTTATGGTATTTAATTTATGTAGACACCTCTGCATAGCCATAATTCCCATCTGTGGAGTCTTTATAGAGCTGTTGGACGATGTATATTTATGACTCCAGTCCCTTTATGATTTGTCTACTGTAAAGGAATAACAGCCCGGCAAGTAGAGGTGGAGCCTGGAGCCATTATTTACTGTGGTGTTGTACCTCTGGAGACACGCAGCCGTGATACGGGACAGGAGGCATGCTGGAATTAAATTACACTAGAAATTTAGTGATCTTTCAAAAGAATGGGCTCCCTTGTTGGATAGGTTTACCTATGTTTCGGCAATGGAGTTTCCCCTTTGGAAATGGCTGCAGGGGTAAATGGTAAAAACAGTTCAGAGGGAGCAAGTGAAAAATTCCAAATTAAGTGTAGAGGTGGTTTGTGGGCGCAGTGTGCGGTTGACATGTTGGCTCCTGCGTTTGGGCTCCAAAAGACCCTGCTGTAGGTTTGGTTAAAGAGGGAACGGCTGATGTCTAATTACCTGTTGAGATGTGGTTTGGATTGAAGCAGCTTCTGTGACAGAGCGTCTTTCTTTTTGATGAGGAAATTATAGTCTGCAGTGAGGCTCATATTCTCTTGATTTGCATCTTGAGGTCTTCACCTGCTCAACGCTTTCCTGTGTGCTTGAATTATGTGGTGCAAGAAATTTCCCCTCATCATCATCATCAGAAGAAGAAGAATAAGAAGAAGGAGAAGAAGTGGTTTGATTTATTTGTAGAGCCTTGGAGGAATACATTTTGAACTTTGAATTCATACATAACAAATATTTTGATTGCATTTCATAATAACAGGCCTTACAGTCTAGCCTGGTCGACCACACTGAGAAAACAGAGAGGATTTGAACCAGTCACTGTGATCTATTATATACCGACCAATCACAACTCTGGGGGTGGGTGCTTCACAATGCATCATATGCACCAGCTTCTTTTTGTCCTGAGTACCAGTCAGTTCCAAATCTGTTTCCACTTGTTTATTTAATTCAAATATAACAATTGAATTCTTAAATTTCTCGGACAAAAGCATCACATCTTGTTTGGGATTGGTTTAGTCGGTGCTAGTCCCGCCTTCATATTTGGATTCAAACCTGGAGATTCCAGATGGATTTCTCATTTAGAAATACAGATGACTGGTCAGGCTACTTACAGTCACCTTCAAGATGACCACAATTTCATTTTCAGTGTGGTTCCAGAGGTCAAACATTCACTGTGTATATCAATCGTGACTGTTTAAATTATGTTTCCAGTTATATGTTTATTCTGGCAAAAAAAAAAAAAGAAAAGAAAATTACCATTACTAACTGTATTTGAACACTAATAGCTTTTACTTGTTCACATTACTCTTGTTATTAGACATTTGGGTAATTATTCAGTACATGTTACATTAAAGCTTTTTGTGTTTTTCCAATGTAAAGACAAGGGTCACCCTAAATGGATGGGATAACAAAGAGGTCAAGTTTGAACCAAAGTTTAAAGGGATAGTTCACTATTTTTCACATAAATTTGTATGGGATCACCATCTTTACTCTGGTGCACCCACAGTGACTTACCCCCGACAGTGTCCTGTGAGTCGAGTTCTGGTCCGGTTTTGGTCAAAGCGAAAGTAGTCCCGGCAGATTTCCTGGGGTCAAGTAAATAAAACTTCTCAAAACAATATCACTGTCACTGTGGGTGCACCAGAGTAAAGACACTGATTCTATACAAATTCATGTGAAAAATAGTGAACTATCCCTTTAAGGCAAGGTATATAATAATCAGTGTTGGAATTATACCACTATTTACAAATAATTTATACCTTCAGACTCTGTATAACTCATGGAGGGAGACAGTTATATCTTTTAGGTGTATAATATTGGATTTATGTTTTTTCACTTTTCTGATACTTCCACAATTTTACCACAAGCTCTGAATTCCTTGATATGTAAAATATTTTTTAAATTCAGGTGTCATGGGCAGGACTACTGTATGTTTATTCATAGTGCATTTCACACACAAGAAACATAACAAGTGGAAAACTATGTAAAAGATACAACAATGAAAAGGAGACCTCACAACAAAATATATCATGTCAAAATATTTAGAATTTTGGCACAAATACTACAATGGAATTTCCTCATTGGAGCAAGTTAAAGTTAATTATTTTTCATTTTATTTGAAATTAAAATACTTTATGTTGACAAAATTTATGTTGTTTTGTTATTAGTTTTCCCTTATGTACTTTTTCACTTTTACTGCAAAACAGGAGTTGAGGCAGTTCTTCCAATTCTTTCACTCCTTCTTACATCTGATTCCTTCTGTCAATCTGACCATTTAATTCAGGTTTCAATTGCATTTATAGTGCCCAATATCACAACAAAGTCACCTCACAGGTATATTCAGATATTCTTGAATTTATTTTAAAACACACAATAGAAATACGTCTGTTAATAAACAGTTGGTAAAGAAAATGTTTTAATGTCCCAGACATCTGTCCTTAGACCCTCTTCCTAGGAAAGAAAAAACTCTACAAAATCCAGTGGGAAAAAGACAAACCTTGGTGAGAACCACAGTGAAGAAGAGATCCGCTCCCATGGATGGACAGGCTGTAGATGACACCAGGACTGATGGACATCCATTTGCTGATGTGATATTCCAGTGTGTATTACATCTGCATTGAATCTCAAATTAAATTAAATATACTGTATCTGCTTCAGCTGAGTAGGAGTTGTTAAAATACCAGTTTGGATAAAGTCTGAACCTTATGATTATTCGTTTGTCAGTAGTTTTTGATAACATACGTATATATTTAACCACTTACCGTTCCAAGGTGATTTCTTTGAAATGAGTGAAAAATACCTCTCCAAATTAAAATAACAGCTGTTCTTCAACTTTTTGGAGCATAGATAAAAGAATGGGCTCTTTGGAAAGTTAACACCCTGTAGTTTGGACTAAAACACTCACTTTTGCTGTTTATTTTACAGGTAAAAAGTGGAATACTTAGAACCCCCCCCCCCCCAACCCTAACTTTTTGGGTGAAAACCAGGCAGTATGCAGCTGCATTTGGTAGGTATGGGGAGTAAAACACTATTTACCAACAGAACAATGTCTTTGTAATTTGCAGTTCAAAGTTGTTCATTTTCTTTGTTAAAATGTCAGTTATAGATTTTTTTTTATATGGTTATGTTTATATTTTACAGAAGAGAAATTTGGGAAATAAATAATTTTTCCATAGTGGTAGTATTTGGGAAATTTTGGGAAATTTTGGGATTTGTTGAATGCTTCAAATATGCATATTTTAACAAAATTTATGAACATACATTTTTCACAAACAAAAGTACCATAGCCAATAGTAAAGTCCAAACTAGTATGTTGGTCCAAAAATGTCATTGCTACAGTTATATCTTGGTGTTCAGTAACTCATTGTCTATCTGCCTATCACCACAGAATATAAATGGGATTTAATTTGTTAAAACATTGATAGATTATTGATCAGATGACAGCCTTCAAAAAACAAATTTGCCACAATTGTCTGTTATGTAAAACAACCTTTTGTGTATGTGATGTTGTTTTGCACTTCAGAATGGTTTATATATTCAGAAAGATGAGTTTGTTCACTTTGATGCAAGACAAAAGAAGATGCATTAATGTGGGAGCTGTATGTGTGTGCATATATATTTATAGGTGCTCTTTAAATAATGTCATCTATATCAATGTTTTGTTTTTTTTTATCTGGGGAAGATATGAATGGTTGATGCTAGATTGGAATGGCCGGACACACGGGGGGTGGGAGGGGGGCGGTGCTCAGGATGTTCTCCTCCCGACATTCGATGCAATTTCAACACTAAGATAGTTTCAAAGAGGATCGTAAAATTGCAAAGATTTTGAAAGATGACAGCACTGTTGAAAAAAGCAGTGCTTTGTGATTGTTGGACTTTTATTTTGAAAATGTGTTATCGTTCTTTCTTCCACATTCATGAAAGGTTTGTTATGAATGTCTCATGAAACAGTCATGAGTGCTTTATGTACAGTTTATGAAAGCTGCTCTGAATTTGTTATGAACTCACCCGTCAAGTAAAGTGTTACCGAGTTTTTTAAGCAAAGAATCAGTGTATTTTTTGCCACTGTTTTAGGTGTGTTTGTAGAAGTAAACCAATGGTGGGATCAAACAGCTTGAACATGTGGGTGTTTTGGGGTCACTGTGTGTTGTCTGAGAAACAAAGAGAGCAGACACAGCACTGTCAGGATTATCAGGTTACCCTTGATAACACATAGGTGGCTGATTTTAGAGCTTTAGGTCAGTCCACCACTTCCTACTCTGCACACACACTCACACAACTATACAAACACAATTCATGTCTATGTAGTTGCAATGTCATGGCTGAGCTCAAGTTTCTGTCTGGGTGCACAAGCCCTGTGCGTTGCGGACAGTTAGGAATGGGATGAAATAGATAGTTGATGTAATACTCTGCCAGTTCGTACAGAGGTGAGGGGGTAAGGTTAGTGATTGGGGGGGGGTGGCTTTATTGTTTGAGGGTTACATCTGTTGCCACAGGATTCTTGTTTGATTTACAGTTTAACAACCTATTGCTACAGGATGAATAATGTTGTTATAGAAGGGGGAAAAAGTGAAGGAGAAAAAAAAAAGAATTTTATAGCACAAACAAAATAAGCTATCAGTCTCTGTGCCTCTGTGCACCACATTCTTAAGTGACAACAATTCATCTTCAATTTCACACTGGAGTTTTCCTGTACAAGACCCCCATAAAGTTCTGGAGTGAACTAAAACTCTCCATGGTTGCTATTGGTATTAACAGTGGGGGCTATAGAGAGATGGAGTTGACATTTATGGATGAGGTTTTCCACCATCTCTACTATCAGGTTTTAAAAGTTGTTACTAGCAGGGAACCCCCCCACTCCCTCCTTGAGCAGCGTTAATGGCTGAGTACAGGGACTCCGCTGACAGGATCTGGGGTGGCTGCACTGTATTCACCAAGGCTTTTGTAAACGGCGGCTGTGATGTGCACATCCATCACAGACCGGCAGCATGCTGGGCTTCAGGACGGGGGTGCATTCGTTAAACTGACACGACTAGAGGGATGTGGGGAGAGGGGAGGGCAACAGAGGGGTCAGGATTAGACGAGCAAGGCAGAGAAAGTTGGGGTCAAGATTAGGGTGTTGCGGTGAAGTGGACGACGGAGACGAGAGGGGGCCAGTGGCAGTTCAAGATAAGGAGATTTTATGTGGGCTTTAGGGGATTAGGCTCCATGATAGAGGGTCTACGACTGAAGAAAGCTCAAGTCTTTGCATTATTAGAGGATTTAGAGAACAAGGGTTTGTGTGAATGACGGAGACGTTTCTCAACAAAAGAGTGAAGTGAGGAAGCAGGATAAAAGTAGAACTGTGATTGCCAGTAAATTAACTTTTGACTTCTTTAAATGTGTATGTTATGTTCTTTTTGACCTTTTTTTTTTTTTTTTTAAATAAAACTGTAAGAAATTAATTTACATGTCTGATCTAACAGAAACAATTGAAAGTTTTAAAACAATTTCAAATGTATGTTAGAAGTTCATCAAGTGTTCTCATACAGTAATAATAAAAAGTTTACACACACTCTTAAAGTGGACATACGCTCTCTTTAATGTTTTTACAACACAAACGTCTGTGTGTGAGGAGACCCTTAATTCATGAAAAAACATCCACTCTCCTTTTCTCCTGATCCATTTGTTGTAGCAGAGGGATGAAAATACTTCATTTTGGATTTCATATGTCACATGCATAGATTAATTTGAATACCCCACCCTATCCCACTAGCTCAGATAACCCCACAGTGTTACACAGTGACCTCTGCACGGACTCAGAGATCCACCATTATTCTCTACCAGTAGTCCCAGTGTCAAAATTACAAATCCTACTATGGCGAGGCCACTGTTAGTCAAACTTGGCTTCTCATACTCCCTGATGAAGGCCATTTGTGCCGAAACGCGTTGGGGTTTTTCATATGATTTTATAGGTTTTGTTAACCAAGCCGGTTTAATAAAGGCTTTTTATCTTTCACTTTTAAGAGAGTGCCTTGGAATTTTTCTTTGTTTTTTGGCTTCTGATTGTTTGAACTTCAATGCTAGACCAAAACACAGAAGCTGGAGTGGAGAGATAACCTAGCAACGTAACCCTAACCCTAACCCTAACTCTTCACTACACATTTCCATCTTCTGTGGTTCAGTCTGGCATTCAACCAATCAGAAGCTGAGTTTGGCTAAAAGTGGCGTCGTCATAGTAGGATTCGTAATCTGGTGGTGCATTGGTCGCTGTGTGTGTGTCCAGGTCTGCAGTTGGTCTGACCCTGGCTGATCTGTGGGTGGCACCGTGACTGTAGTGTTGAGGCTCATCTGGTTGACCCAGGTACAGATGAACCAGACTGAATGTGCACGGACCAGGGCTATAAAACTCAGCACTCGGTCCACTTTGATTCTCTCCAGTTGATTTTATTTCATCAGTGTCTTTATCTCTTTTTCTCTGCCTCAACTTTTTCAGGTTCCATTTCTTTCTCCTCTTCTAACTCTTTCTCTTCTTCCTCTCAGTAGAATTTAGACGAGATGGTTTGCATAAAATCTTGAGGCACTAAAAAGAGCTGTTTCTCCAGGTCTTCATCAATGTGATACTTTGACCAAAGTATGTGACATACAGGTCACTGAGACACCAGGGAACTGTGTTCACTTGTGGAAAATAGGCACGATGGGCTGGGCTCTAGTTTCCCAGTGCGGCAGGATCTCCAGACTGCTAGTTGATGCTAGTTGATGCTAGTTGATGCTAGCTTCATGCAACGCAGGGCACAGCGTGATCACTTTAGTAGTTTGGCAAGATGGGTGTGGCGGCGTACTTGTGAAAGGTGACCACTGATTGAACTTGGTGGAGTGACAGTTTCGTTGACTTGGACTGTGCTGACAGTGCGCCAAAAAGCTTGCCAGCTGGAAGCAGGTCTACTTATACACACCCTGTTTGAGTGGTGCAGCTGGACTGTTGGTCATCTGCACCTGATAATACACCAGAGACAAATGAGACCCACATGCAAGATTCACAGAGCAGAATTCAGTTTGAAAACCTTTATTGAAATAATGTGGATGTTGCACTAGGAAAACTGCTTCAACAGGTGTCACTGGGGTTAATCAAGGCAACAACTAGGAAACGGGGCAAAGGTGAGGTCGAAAAACAGATCAGGGTCAGAACCAGAAAGCCAGCCTTAGCAGACAGAGAAAAACTCAGAGACGTTACGGGTGTACATGCGAGGGTCATAACACGAGGTCAGAATCCAATACAGTTCAGACAGGGAGGAGACAATTCCAGGTCCAGATTCCAGGTCCGGTAACGTGAAGCAGATTCAGACAAACAAAGCAGACAAGGGAGAGACAACAGACCAGAACCAAACCAGAGAGACCAAGACAAGAAGTAAACCGCTCATTTGCTGCACTGGGACAAAACAAATTTGCATTTTGAGAGAGAAACAGGAGGAGCTTAAATAGGGAGCTAAACAGGTGGGACACATCAGGTACAATCAAAAAGGGGGCGTGACAAAAACCTGTGCCAGGAAGCAAAACAAGACAGAGTGAGACATGAACCCACATAAGAAAATAAAAGCCCAGGCACTCACAATGACATAAATAACAGGAAGACAAACAGAAAAACACAAAACAAGACAATAAAAGTCCAGATTGTTACAGCGCCAGGTCTGCAAAACTAGAGCCCTAAATGTCCCCTTTAAAATTTTACACACTTTGCAATGTTAGAAAATATTTGCAGAAAAAAATATTTTTTGTTTCAAAAGATGTGGCTGCATCAGATAAACAGAAGCAAATTATTATTTTTTATTTGTTTATTCATCATAAGAAAAAAGAAATAGCTTTTTTTTTTTTTTTTTACAGTTTCCAGTTTTGCCTTTGACAGAGCAGAAGGAAGCATGTGTGTTTGGAGAAGGGAACAGTAAGTTAAGAATGATTTTTAATGCAATATATCACAAATGCATAGGATGATATTTTCCTTTTTTTTTCCCACAACTGTAAATGTTTATATTTATATAGTTTAACTGAATACTTTTCTACATGTTAAAAACAGTCACTGCAGAACAAAATAACCTAAAATGTTGAATAATATTAATCCTATCAATATATTGAAATAATCCATACTGTAAAATGCAGTTTCTCAACTTTTCATTGAAATCAGATATAAACCTTTTTTATGTTCAGAGGCTTCATAGTAAATGTGGAAATATAATTTTAAGCAATGTTGATTCAATAATAAAACCCAAATATCTGGTAAGTGACAGTGGTTCTATATGCTTATTTTTATGTTCAGTTTGACATAATAGTATTTTGTTGAAAAACCCAGTTTTGCTTCAGTTTTTTTTTGTGTATTAAATAACCACTGAATTTTCTTGAATTTCCTAGATATTGTCCCTATATGTTTCCTTCTCCACTAAATCTGTAGATACAATATCATCATATTTTCACAAGTTAAGTGATTTAATTCATTTAAAAAAATTTTTTTGATAATACAACAAATAAGAAGTCAAAAGTATAAAACATGCAAATATAACAAACAACAACAATTTTATTCATTAAAACCAGTGTATTAAAGCTTCTTCCATATTGTTTATTCTTAAATGAATTACATTTCTCTGGTTTGTTAAATAAATCAAATTTTTTTATTCAATTATATCTGTTGACCACATGTCAGCATATTACAATAATACATATTGCAGTTGTTTTTTTGTTTTTTTTTTTTTATTACTTCAACCCCCCCGTGGAAAATTTTTTTGGCAAAACTCTACACAGTCACCACAAAACTTCACACCAAACCCATAAAACATGATACAGCTCTTAGAAAAACAGGCAATTCATGCAAAACTCATCAAAGTCAAAACTAGAAAGAGAGATTGTTTTTTGTTACGATACAGAGCTCTCAAACTGGCCTTTGAATAAGTTCTTGAAGTCCTGACGATGCACTGATAACATCACCAGTAGCTTTATTTGACTTTTTCTGTATGCAGAACTTTTGCACAGAACACTTTACGTTGTGTACTTACACAACTTACAAACACAACAGCAAAATATGAAAATATTCTGACTTTAAAACAACAAAAGTTAATCATTTGTAAAACACGTGGTTTTGTCTGCATGATCCATGGAAATATGCTTATGTAACTGATGAATAGTTACATATTTATTTGAAAGACTTACTTGCATTCTGCAAAACATACACAAGTATATAATCTGCTGGATCAATGGTTCAATACACTTGCTACTGAATGTTTGACCTTTGACCTTTCCCCTTCAACCCTCTATAGGGCACTCATAGAGTTACTTCAAATTTCAAAATGGTGTTACTGGAGGACATAAGTTTTGTGATCAAATATATATATATATATATATATATATATATACCGGTATATATATATATACATGTATAATTTATTATTTATTATGTAGAAAATAAAGGTTAATGCAGTTACCATATTTGGTTCCTTACCCATAAGGCAAAAAATAAAGTACAATCCAAGAAGTATATGTAAAAATACAACCTGTTTGAGTGTGTGTTTTTTCTTTATATATTTAGAAGTCATGTAAATGATATAAAATGCAAAGATAATACTGAGCAAAAACAGAACAACACTTTTAGAAAATTACAAAAACATACAGTAAGTGCTGATGCAGCTCATGTCCACATCCACATTACTCCTTTGAACATCATTAATTAAATGTTTGCTTTTTTACTTAACAAAGTAGGTGAACTCACTGTTCATGCAGGGGTGGACCTTCCAGACCCTGTCGACCACATTACACCTGAGATTATTGACTCACTGTCTTCACTAGGACTGTTTGCTGTCACTGTCTTGTAATGTGTGCAGAAATGACCAAACACAGTGTCTTGGCCATTACAGGGTTCAACAGTGAGTCTGTTTATGGCAGTTCACTTCACACCAATCAAACAATGACTTGTTTAACCTACAGTGTAGTATTAACTATAGTGAGACTAATCAGGTTGTTTTCTTTCAGTAGCAGCAGTTTCTGATTTGATTGTTTCATAATCGGATTAAATATAGCTGATTATAGCTGATTATCAGTAAAGGTATGTGACAAAATATTATTTTGGCCTTTTAGCTAAACCACCTTTAAGCAGTAAGGCACACAAGTCCCACATTTCATGTGCAAACAATGTTTGAAAAAAAAAAAAAAGATTGTTTTGTGCAGTCGCCTCCTTTCTTCTGAGCCACCACCCTATAATCTGGGTTTACCAGTGTGGACGTGGGGAGGGGCTCGGGAGGGAAGAGTGATGCTGACAAAGAACATCAAAGCAATGTGAGGAAGGGGGGAGATGAGGAGAGAGGGAAAACAGAGATTAGAGATTGGAAAAGTATGACAAGAGAACAACTGGTCGGAGTTAGTTATCATGTCTGTAGACCTTATCAGACACTGCCATGTAAACATTACAGTCTGTGTGATGGCATTAATGCATTTAGGATGAACACAGGTAAAGATTTTCCAAACACAATAGTGAAAGTTAACAGTTATTCAGGCTGATAGGGAGTGTAGAGGCCGTTATAATCCTCAGGGACTGCTGCTTTATCACAAATACCATCTGAGAGCCTGTGGGTAGTCCACTGTGTCACTCACAGTCAGTTAGACTCAGTCAAGCTTTTCCGCAGCAGATTCACCAGACGACTTGGGGCCAAACCCTCCAATCACACATAATGATTTCCATTTGTTAGCTGGAGGCAGAGGGAGAAGTTTTCTCTACCTCGACACACATCATCTCCCTTGACAGAGTCTGAAAAACATGAGCCCTCTTCCATTTTTAATGCCTTGAACCAATAAACATGTGTTTGTGACCCAGTAACAACCCATAAATATAATAATATGCAGTTGCTTTGGCAATGACAGAGATTTTTTATTTTTTTTTTAACACAAATAAGATCAGGAAGTACACTCTTGAAGACAGTTGTGTAATTTCCACAGTGACTAATGAAAAAGCTCCATTAAAATAATTGAAGAGGAGTGGAAGCATTATTATAGCTTACAAAATCTAAAATTAACACAGGCAATGAATATTGTTTTGTAGACAGAAAAATTTCCAAAAACTATTTTTAACAAAGCAAAACAAATAAATATGTACAAGGAACAATGTACCAGGAATTAAAGTAAAACAGAACTATAGTGGGAAAAGTATTTTAATGTCATGGATATCAACAATTATAGTAACAACGTAATAATACTTCACTTCTATATTCAACCAAAATGTTCACAGTACTGACATTCTGTACTTAAGAAGAAGTACAGCTACTTGTGTGGAGAAATACTCTGGTAAAAGTAGAAGTACTGATTCAACTCCTCTACTTAAGTAAAAGTAAAACAGTACAATTTCTCAATTTTAATAAAGTACAAAAATAAAAACTCCCCCTTGAACTGCCACCTTACCGTGGTGGGGAGTTTGAGTGCCTGAATGATCACAGGAGCTATGTTGTCCGGGGCTTCAAGCCCCTGGTAGGGTCTCCCATGGCAAACAGGTCCTGTGTGACAGGCCAGACTAAGAGCAGTTCAGAAGCCACTTATGAAGAGATTCAGAACAAGGACCGATACGTCGCCCGGTATGGCGCAGCCGGGGCCCCACCCTGGAGCCAGGCCCGGGGTTGGGGCCCATAAGCGAGCGCCTGGTGGCCGAGCCTTTGCCCACGGTGCCCGGCCGGGCTCAGCCCGAAAAGGTGACGTGGGTCCGTCCCCTGGTGGGCCCACCACCCGCCGAGGGAGCCGTAGGGGCCGGGTGCGATGTGGATTGGGTGGCAGTCGACAGCGGGGCACTCGGCGACCCAATCCCTGGACACAGAGTCTAGCTCTACGGACATGGAATGTCACCTTGCTGGGGGGGAAGGAGCCGGAGCTTGTGAGGGAGGTTGAGAGGTACCGTCTAGATATAGTCGGGCTCACCTCCACTCACAGCCTCGGCTCTGGAACCCAACCCCTTGAGAGGGGCTGGACTCTTCATTACTCTGGCGTTGCTCGCGGTGAGAGGCGGCGGGCTGGTGTGGGCTTGCTCATAGCCCCCCAGCTCAGCCGCCATGTGTTGGAGTTTACCCCGGTGAACGAGAGGGTCGCGTCCCTGCGCCTTCGGGTCGGGGACAGGTGCCTCACTGTGGTTTCGGCCTACGGGCCGAATAGCAGTGTAGAGTACCCGGCCTTCTTGGGGTCCTTGGGAGGGGTGCTGGATGGTGCCCCTACTGGGGACTCCATTGTTCTCCTGGGTGACTTCAATGCTCACGTGGGCAGCGACAGTGATACCTGGAGGGGTGTGGTGGGGAGGAACGGCCTCCCTGATCTGAACCCGAGCGGTGTTTTGTTGTTGGACTTCTGTGCTAGTCACAGTTTGTCTATAACGAACACCATGTTCGAGCACAAGGGTGTCCATAAGTGCATGTGGCACCAGGTCACCCTAGGCCGGAGGTCAATGATCGACTTTATTGTCGTGTCATCTGACCTCCGGCCGCGTGTCTCGGACACTCGGGTGAAGAGAGGGGCTGAGCTGTCAACCGACCACCACCTGGTGGTGAGTTGGATCCGCTGGCAGAGGAGGAAGCCGGACAGACCTGGCAGGCCCAAACGTGTTGTGAGGGTCTGTTGGGAACGTCTGGCGGAGCCCGACATCGGCGCGGTCTTCAACTCCCACCTCCGGGAGAGCTTTTCCCAGATTCTGAGGGAGGCTGGAGACATCGAGTCCGAGTGGACCATGTTCTCCACCTCCGTCCGGCGGCTCAGGAGGGGAAAGCGGTGCCCCACCAACACTGTTTACAGTGGAAGTGGGGAGCTGCTGACCTCAACTGGGGACATCGTCGGAGGGTTTTTAACCGGAGGGTGTGTTCCAACTACAGGGGGATCACACTCCTCAGCCTCCCTGGGAAAGTCTATTCCAGGGTACTGGAGAGGAGGATTCGGCCGGTAGTCGAACCTCGGATTCAGGAGGAACAATGCAGGTTCCGTCCTGGTCGTGGAACACTGGACCAGCTCTATACCCTCCATCGGGTACTCGAGGCGTCATGGGAGTTCGTCCAACCAGTCCACATGTGTTTTGTGGATTTGGAGAAGGCGTTCGACCGTGTCCCCCGAGATGTCCTGTGGGGGGTGCTTCGGGAGTATGGGGTCCGGGGCCCTTTGCTAGGGGCAGTCCGGTCCCTGTATGACCGAAGCAGGAGCTTGGTTTGCATTGCCGGCAGTAAGTCAGACCTGTTCCAGGTGCACGTTGGACTCCGGCAGGGCTGCCCTTTGTCACTGGTTCTGTTCATAATATTTATGGACAGAATTTCTAGGCGCAGCCAGGGGCCGGAGGGGGTCCAGTTTGGGGAACACAGGATCTCATCTCTGCTTTTTGCAGATGATGTTGTCCTGTTGGCCTCCTCAAACATGGACCTGCAGCGTGCATTGGGACGGTTTGAGTGTGAAGCGAGTGGGATGAGGATCAGCACCTCCAAATCTGAGGCCATGGTTCTCGACCGGAAAAGGGTGGCTTGCCCCCTCCGGGTTGGTGGGGAGTCCTTGCCCCAAGTGGAGGAGTTTAAGTATCTTGGGGTCTTGTTCACGAGTGAGGGAAGGATGGAACGGGAAATTGACAGGCGGATCTTTGCAGCGTCTGCAGTGATGCGGATGTTGTATCGGTCCGTCGTGGTGAAGAAGGAGCTGAGCCGAGAGGCGAAGCTCTCGATTTACCGGTCAATCTATGTTCCTACCCTCACCTATGGTCATGAGCTTTGGGCCATGACCGAAAGGACAAGATCCCGGTTACAAGTGGCCGAAATGAGTTTCCTCCGTAGAGTGGCTGGGCGCACCCTTAGGGATAGGGTGGGGAGCTCAGTCACCAGGGAGGAGCTCGGAGTAAAGCCGCTCCTCCTCCACGTCGAGAGGGGTCAGCTGAGGTGGCTCGGGCATCTGTTTCGGATGCCTCCTGGACGCCTCCCTAGGGAGGTGTTCCGGGCATGTCCCATCAGGAGGCGGCCGCGGGGAAGACCCAGGACACGCTGGAGAGACTATGTCTCTCGGCTGGCCTGGGAACGCCTCGGGGTCCCCCCTGAAGAGCTGGAGGAGGTGTCTGGGGAGAGGGAAGTCTGGGCCTCCCTGCTAAGACTGCTACCCCCGCGACCCGGCCCCCGATAAGCGGTTGATAATGGATGGATGGATGGACAAAAATAAAAAGTAAAATGCATTTTCCCATGAATGCAATAATACTTATTTAACCAGGAAAAATCTGAAAAGCCTTTAAAAGTGAGTTATTGTGTAGACAATGTTTTTGATCAAGTCGCGGTTACTCAGTTTTGTGGGTATGGGCAGAAAATTTAGGGAAAAAAAGTCACAATTGAGATAAAAATCATCATGAGTTATAAATATGACATAAAAAAGACATCATTTTAAGAGAAAAAGTAAAAATTATGAGATAAAAAGTCAAAATTATGATATAAAAGTCAAAATTGTGAGATAAAATATAAAAATGATGAGATAAAAAGTCAAAATTATGATATAAAAAGTCATATAACTCTAATATATAAAGTCACAGTTTCTCTCCTCCACTAATTTTTTCCTCTGAAGTGACTTTATTTTTCATACTGTTACATCTGTTTAGTTTTTAAAAAAGTAATGAGTCTATTCTGAGAATGTAAAGATTATAGAGTACAGATATATACACAAAAATGTAAAGTACAGATACCAAAAAAATCTACTTAAGTACAGTAACAAAGTACTTTTACTTAGTTACTTTCCACCTCTGATATTCAAATATGTTTTGGGATAATTCACTTCACTGAGTATTTGTTTTCTGTTTACTTTCACTTTTACTTCACTACATTTCCACACTCAATTGCATACTTCTACTCCCATACATTTTTAACACACAGTATCTTTACTTGTGACAAAAAACATTCATTCATTATCTGAACCCGCTTTATCCTCACTAGGGTCATGGGGGTTACTGGGGGCCTAATCCAGCTACAATGGGCAAAGGCGGGGTACACCCTGTATGAGACGCCAGTTCATCGCAGGGCTGAACATATATAGACAAACAATCACTCTCACATTCACACCTATGGCCAATTTTAGATTAACCAGTTAACCTATCAGTGCATGTTTTTGGATGGTGGGAGGAAACCGGAGTGCCCGGCGAAAACCCACGCGGACACGGGGAGGACACGCAAACTCCACACAGAAAGGTCTGGTGTGGGATTCGAATCAGGGTCCTTCTTGTTGTGAGGCACGAGTGCTAACCACTGCACCACCGTGCCGCCCTGACAAAAAACAAATTAAAGGAAATGTCATGTTTTCATCACTTAGATTACTGCAGACTGCAACAAAGTCAGGAAGCTCATTTATCATTGGGCTTAATTGTGCAAGTGCAAATGACGGCCCACATTCAACCTGTTGGCAATCTGTCAGCAGCAGCGTAATATCTAACTGTCTTTGGTTATTATTAACATTTACTTGTACTTTTGCTTTCATTATTTGAGTACATTTAATTGTAGATTACATGATATATTTAAATACATTAAATGCAACTTTTATTAAAATATGACTTTCTAGTACTTTGTACAACAGTGCCAGTCCAACATCAACATAAAAACAACACAGGTTGATTTTACACGATCATAAATGGAGACTTTTTACATACAGTAAGTGACCTGTGGTAGATAGATGAAAAAGTGCAACACAGGTCTGATGACAGCAAATAAACAGACAAACCTCAGAGGGAGGAAACTGTTGAACTCTAACATAATAACAAACTGTGGATTACACACACACTTTTTTGTTTTGTTTGTTTTTTACACTTTATGGGTTTTTGTAAAGTTTCTGATGTAACCCACTAAACATTGGATGTAGTTTGAACAAGTTTAAATCATGTCCATCAGTCTAGACCAGTTTTGGACGTCTATGTGTGATGTATAAAATAGGATGTCTGAAAATTACCTCATTTCAACATCATTATATAGTCAAACATTTCAACCTTGACAACAGCTTATATTTTGCACGTTAGCAGAATGTCTGAAAAAGGTGCAGGAAATTGTATATTGTGAATGTATTTATTTTTCAATAAGCAACCAAATTATTGTCTTGTCTCGTCATCAGAACCAGCTTTATCTTCACTAGGGTCACGGGGGTCAGTGGGGGCCTAATCCAGTTACAATGGGCGAAGGCGGGGTACACCCTGTATGAGTCACCAGTTCATCTCAGGACTGAACATATATAGACAAACAACCACTCTCACATTCACACCTATGGACAATTTAGATTAACCAGTTAACCTATCAGTGCATGTGTTTGGATGGTGGGAGGAAACTGGAGTACCTGGAGAAAACCCACACAGACACGAGGAGAACATGCAAACTACACACAGAAAGGTCTGGTGTGGGAATAGAACCTAGGATCTTCTGTCTGTGAAACACGAGTGCTAACCACTGTCACCCCCAAATTATTGTTAGAAATGTTATGTGTTATAAATATTAAAAAAAATATGTTTAATTAAATAAAGTAATGTTTAAATAGGACTAATAATTTCTGTATGTATTTATTTTGAAATGCAATGCATACACAGTAAATTTTGCAGTGTTAAATCAACACTTAGAGTGTATTTGGTCCCATTGTCTCCAAATTAGCACTGCAAAATCTACAGTGTATGTGTCATGAAGTTGGTAGAGCAGGTCGTCTAATGACCAAAGGTTCGGAGGTTCAAATCCTGGTTCCAAACCCCTACATGTCAAAGTGTCATTGGGTAAGACACTGAACCCTAAGTTCTTCCCAGTAGGGACAGGCAGTAGCCATCTACTGATATATGAGTGCGTGTGCGTGTGTGTGTGTGTGTGAATATGAAGAATTGTAAAGTGCTTTGGGCATTATGGGTGCATAACTATATAAATATATAAGCTCAGTCCATTTACCTATTGCACGTTCAAAAGTTGCCACACAAAAAATCTTGTTTGGAGTAAAGCTAATGGTTTTATACTATTATTTTTTTCTTCAAAATATCACTTTTTGTAAAACCCATGGAGTTTGATGAACGACAGTGAATAGAGATACTTAGTTTATGTTCAGTTCTTGATGTCTTTACTGCAGAAGTCATTTTACCTCTTTTAATTTTGCTCTGAACTTTAATGAACATCTACATAATCAGTGAATTAAATGTAAGAAAATCCAGGATTTTCTTAATTACAGAAGATAAGATTATTATTAATGGTGATAAATAGCTTAAGAGAGAAATCCATGCATGCAGGAGTTGGAACAGAAGTACCACTGGGTTTTTATGGGTTAGCTAAAAAGAAAAACAAAAGGAAAACTGGTTAATTACTCAAACTGAGATATGTGAGGAGAGGAGAGGAGAGATTACATTATATATCACATTGAACTCTGAAGCTGGACTTGATCCAAGTGTCCACATGTAAACATGTGTTGTGTTTGGCTGCTGCTGCCTTCACCTCCTCCTCCTCCTCCTCCTCCTCCTCCTCCTCCTCCTCCTCCTCCTCCTCCTCCTCCTCCTCCTCCTCCTCCTCCTCCTCCTCCTCCCTGCCGTTCCACCTCTCCGACCAAAATCCTGACTTCTCCTCCCACCAAACATTTTTATCCTCCTCTTACATACAGATCCTTGACATCAGAGCAGGATGAAGATGAAGATGAAGATGGGTGAGGACTTGTCTGTGTCTGTGTGTGTGTGTGTGTGTGTGTGTGTGTGTGTGTGTGTGTGGGTGGGTGGGTGGGTGGGGGGGCTACACGTGGAGATGAGGAGGCCATTAATATATGATTCTTTGTGTGAGAAGAGTCCGCCCTGTGGATATGAGAGCACTGATGGTCACATATTTCTCCAAACACAACAGGCTCTGGCTGTAATATGTGCTTATTATGGATCGTTGTTTTGCTGATTCAGTGATGAGCTCATGCTCCGCTGGCAATAGATTATCTTCCACTCGGCCTGAAGAGAATCTCAAATTAAAATTTTTCTGGACACACCAAGCTCAGAAACATCAAGCATCTTTCCAGGAAAAACATTTTTAAAAGTGCCTAAAAAGAGGTTTTTATGAGAACGTTTTTCCTTGTGGAACATTATATGACTCTGGCCACTTAAACTGTTAGTCTGTACCTTCTTATTATACATGTATCTTTTTTATTTGTTTTTTTCCTGCTTACATTTCTTTTATCTCAGTCTTCTCTCTTCCTCTTTCCATGTGTATTGACTGTTTTTTTTTTTTTTTTATCCCTGTCAGCAGAAGTGGGAAGTAACAAAGAACACTGTAAAAATATCCTGTTGTTTTTAATGGGAAAAAAACTGGCAGAACAATCCTGTAAAAACCACATCAAACATTTACACAGTAACATGTATATTTAACATATTAAACATGTAGATTAAAGGTTCAAGTTTACTTTATTTGTACCTGTGGGTAGATTTGTTTTTATAGAAAGAATGATTTCGTTTGACAACAAAACAATAAAGAGCAGGTACTTTATCAAGTGTCAAGACAAAAGACAAATAAATATTCAGAGAATGCCTTCCTTAAAACTGCTTATGAAAAATAGGCTTGCTGGAATGTTCAGAAATTGTCTGAGTTTAATATAATTGTTTGGCTTCAGTTGTAAAATAAGACAATCTAAGAAATGATTGGCTATATTTGACATGAATCCTAATTATTTTTTTCTGTATTGCTTGTCATTGTTCCTTATAATATCAACTTTATATCATTATTCACTGTTTCACTTTCAAAATCCATCAGTATTTGCTTTTGATGTGCTTGTTGGTCCATCCATTAAAAATCAATTATTAGTCACCCGTCGCTGATCCTCCATTTGAAGATGCCACCTGTGATTTAAATATTTCATAATCTTAATGTTTATGGTTCATGGTGATCAGTGACATTTAATGAGCCAGTCGAGTTACATTTATGTCTATGTTTGACACAAACAGTGTTACAGAAGTTAATTTTGACCTCCAGAGATATCAAAAACTGTTGGTCGTAGGTGATAACACGAAGTATGATAATTGTAGAAATCATCATTCCGCATCGTTTGGTACCAATCTGAAAGTTCTGTGACCCTCTGTTCTTGAGTTATAACTGATAATGTGATTTTGACCTTTTAGTTAACTGTGACCTTGACCTTTGACCTTTACTCAAATGGCTAATTGCATCTAATGTGCATTTGCTATATGTATATGCCAATGTAATTTTATGGTGATATATCAAGTATTCATTGAGTTATAGCGTATGTTTCTGCGGACACACACACACAGACACTCACTAATTACAATAATCTTTTTAATTAATAAACCATGATAAAATTTCCCAAGAAGTAAAAACACTCTGGATGTAACCATCAAATTAAAGTCACAATAATAAATAGAGCAAAGGAGGATAGATAGATAGATAGATAGATAGATAGATAGATAGATAGATAGATAGATAGATAGATAGATAGATAGATAGATAGATAGATAGATAGATAGATAGATAGATAGATAGATAGATAGATAGATAGATAGATAGATAGATAGATAGATAGATAGATAGATAGATAGATAGATAGATAGATAGATAGATAGATAGATAGATAGATAGATAGACAAACAGATCGATCTGAAGTATCTGCTTCAGACATTAAATGTGCTAAATCATACATACTTTAGTAAGATTAATTAGAAAACAAATGACTAATGTACTGGTGAGTTCATGTTTTTAATATATATGATGAACGAATGGATTGGATTTATATTTTTTGGCCATTCAAAGTACTTTACATTATTCATTCACTCTCACATTCTCATATTGATGTGTAATGTGGTTTATGTACATGTATACAATGGATTTGTAAATATTCCACTAGAAAGAACCTGTAAAGTGAATGGATCATAATGTGCGGACAGTGTCTGGAAGTAGATCTGGTAGATCTGAGACCAATATTCTTTTGAAGTAAAACCTATTAAGATTTTGACACAAGATTTATCTTGGAAAGTTGAGCCAACCAGCATTTAAGACTTGAGTTTTCTTTATCAGTAACACACATGTGGTAATATTCCATACAAGATTTTACATGTAGGCCAATTTAATTATTTATTACTTTTGTACTTTCATTACAATTGAGATGTTTTTTATTTATTTATTTATTTTAGTTATACTCAACCCTTTGATGTATAAATTATGAGAACCTTAGTCCACATTTGTTTCCTAACTGTTTTTATTCCTCTTTTGGCATGAACAAAGCAATGTGATTGAAATATTATTAATAGACCTATTTTGTTTAAATGACAACATGTGTTTAAGCTTTGAAGCAATGAAACATGTATTTAAAGCTCAATACCAGAACACTATGAAATAAAACACTTTTTAAATCAGTTTTTGTTTAAGAAGTTTGTTAATTACAGTCTAATAAGAACAATAAACATGTTAGTGCAGATCAGGTATTAAGAACAGACCAGTTACAGTAATGATATGAACTTATATGGAACTAAAACAACTAAACCCATGAATATATAAGAGAACAAGTGTAGAACAACTGTCCACTGTAGTGACCAGTATGTATCAAAAGATTAAATAAAGCAGTTGAATCAGTATTTCTACTTTTACTAGAGTAGATTTCCCTGTATTTCTACTTCTTAAGTACACAATGGGAGTATTTTTGCCACCTCTGCCTCCCACTGACCCTGTCTGTCTCCAGCACCTCACTAATCAGCCCTACAGTTGCTCTTTGTCTCCTCGCTGCCCTGTGCTTCTCCTGTCCTGTCAGGCATGTGGTCCAATAATAGCTTGGCCAGGTAGCTCAACCATGTGGAATTTGACATTGTGTCCCGGGGCAGGTCGGGCCCCCGGGTGGGAGAGTGTGAGTGGACGGGATGCAGCCAGTGTCAGGGTTTTCCAGAGTGAAAAGGGAGCAGCTGTGGAGCCTGGACATGTTTTGTCAAAGACCATATCTTCATATCAGAGACTTTAAACGAGTGCTTCTTAAATCCAGTCGTCGTAGTGTCCTGCATGTGTTAGCTATAATACCTACTTCAATTATTGATCAGCTCTTCAGAAGTCTAATAATGATGTAATATATATATATATATATATATATATATATATATATATATATATACAGTATATAATATTATTTTTGTTATTATGATTACTTTCTTCATTGAATTGAATTTTCAAATTTTTGGTTATTTTTAAATTTTTTATTAAAATGTTTTAAGAGTTTTCATTGTATTAAAAAATATATACAGATTTTGGTTAATTAAATTGAATTTTTAAAATGTAAAAATTTGGGTTATTTTTTTAGTTTGTAATAGTTTTATTTTATTTTTTATTTTTGAAAGTTTTTTTTAAAAAAATACTTATATTTTCTTTCAATCTAATTACATTTATTTTTAATTACATTTTTTAAATTTCATTTTCATTTATTTTCATTTTTATTTGTAATTATTTTTATTTTAAAAAAAGAAAAAGAGGGATATATCTAAAACATGCAGGACCAGATTTTAAAACCACTGGTTTAAAGGATCAGGTTTTGTCTTGGTCTATGTTAATTATCAAAACAATTTTCAACATTTTACAACCACAAATCATTTTGTTCATATGAAATGCCAGAAGTTGTGTTTTGAGCCTCAAGGCCACCATATTTAATCAAATTAAAAAAATAGTCTCTAATCACTATTCCATTTGATGCTCTGTTAATATATTTGGACACAGTAGCAGTGGATGCACAGTCGACTGCAGACACATATTTAATTAGCATATTATTATTTTAGGGAAGAAAACTTTCACTAGAAAGTGGCTTAAAATACATGCATTTGAGGACTGGTTAAAATGTTCATAAAATGTATATAATGGAGAGACTGACATTGTCTATAAAAATACAACCTGATAAATTTAAGGGATTATATTTTAAATGGATTAAATACATTAACACACAGAGACCTGACTTTTAATACCCTTGTTTAACGGTCATAGTTTATTATAAATATAAATGTCATGGGACCTTGATGTAAGTTGATCCTTAGAAATAAGAGAGTGTGACTTATTTTGTTCCGGTTTGTTTTGTGTAAAATGAAAGTGAATATAATATAATAGAACAACTAATTAGATTCATGTCTTGATGCAGTTCAACAGTGATGTTTGAATTATTATGTGTGGATTATGTATCTGCGAGCTTGATGTGATGATATATTTCAGTGTTTGTGAATCATGGACTATGTAAAATAAATGAATAAATAAATAAATAATTAATTGCGTAATAGTTTCAGGTGTGTTAATATCTTGTTGCATTGAATGTCTTAAATTTGATTACCATGATGGTATGCATCATAAAACTGTGAAAAAATGTAAAAACAACAGTTGCATTTATCAGCAGACACACATTTCATACACTGCTTCCCTCTTTGTCATTTAACAGCTCATCAGAAAGCAACAAATCTGTGCAATCTGATCTTTCAAAATTTATTGGCTAATTATGTCAGAGTCAAGTTTCCAAACAGCAGAGGCGCTCCGCTTTTGTTTAACTGTTAGACTTTATTGAATGAAGTTTACTCATCATTATTTCTTTTTCCATTATTTCAATAGATCTGGAAAATCTAAAAAAATCCAAAAAAGATCATTTTCACTTGCTTTTTTTTTTTTTTTTTTTTTTTTTTGGTAATTCAAGCAAAATAAATACGTGAATAAATACAAAATAAAAAATCTCCTAATGATGAATAAGTAAAACTTATCTTTTGTGAAATAATATTTCATTCATTGTCTGAACCCGCTTTATCCTCACTAGGGTCGCGGGGGTCACTGGGGGTCTAATCCAGCTACAATGGGCG
Organism: Siphamia tubifer; assembly: GCA_020466265.1. Taxonomy (NCBI): domain Eukaryota; kingdom Metazoa; phylum Chordata; class Actinopteri; order Kurtiformes; family Apogonidae; genus Siphamia; species Siphamia tubifer. The sequence goes on along the minus strand of CM035787.1, from coordinate 18,064,055 downwards.
AAGGCGGGGTACACCCTGTATGAGACGCCAGTTCATCGCAGGGCTGAACATATATAGACAAACAATCACTCTCACATTCACACCTATGGACAATTTTAGATTAACCAATCAGTGCATGTGTTTGGATGGTGGGAGGAAACCGGAGTGCCCGGCAAAAACCCACACGGACACGGGGAGGACATGCAAACTCCACACAGAAAGGTCTGGTGTGGGATTTGAACCAGGGTCCTTCTTGCTGTGAGGCACGAGTGCTAACCACTGCACCACCGTGCCACCCCTGAAATAATTATTTCCAGATATATTGTTTAAATATAAGTTCTTATATCTCACTCTTTAAGTGACCATGTCTTATTTTAAGTCTGATTAGATATATTGACTAAAACTACACTTGGAAAAGTTTCGATTTTTTTTCTCTAGTGTAATGATAATATAAAGTAACCAGTAGTTTTTAGGTACTGTCATACGTAGGTTGATTGATGTGTATCAGTATCATTAGTCAAACTGATAATGACTTCAGCTCTTCCTCCCGCACACATTGTTGAAACCTTTCTACAAGCTCAAACAGTTCAAATTCAGCTCCACTCCCCATGACTGATGATGTGTCAGTCTGTTAAGGGCCTAAATGTCTACTCTGACCTTTGACATGCTTGGTATTTGCCTCAAGTTTCACCTGTTTTGCACAATTTTTTTTTTCTGTAAAAATTAAACTGATCTAATAATGATAATGATGTGTGGCTGATGGTTTTTCAAATGTATGTTATTTTCTCCACCAGTGTTTGTATTTAATGCCAAATCAGATGTGATATTATCAATTATCGATCATATGTGCATTGCAAAAAATCAATAAATGCCCCTTTTTGCATCATTAAATTAATAGAAAACATCATTAACTCAATACTATACCTGAAGTGAAGTTCAGTTGAAACAGAAATATGAAAGTAGAACCCAAGTTAATGTTTTTTTCTGAATAAAAATACTGGGTATGGTGCAGACTGATGATGATGATGATGATGATGATGATGATGATGATGATGATGATGATGATGATGATGATGATGATGATGATGATGATGATGATGATGATGATGATGATGATGATGATGATGATTATGGTGATGGTGTGTTTATTCTCTTCTTCCTCTGTAGTGAAATCCTTAAATTAGTTTTATTGTCTCCTACAAAGTGGGTTCATTTAAATATTATATCTATGTACAGTAGCAAACACACACCTTGTTTTGCTTTTTTTCTCCTTCATGTCAAATAACTATTCCACAAACTAATTATTTTTCATTAATCATTCAGTCCTGTGTTCTAGTCTTACCTAATTCTCATTAACCCTTTAAACTTCCACTTAATTTCACCTAAATTTCTTAATAAAGTTAATTGAATGCTGCTTTTATAACATGCAGTTGGTGTTTGATTATGTTATAAATGAAAATATTAAGATGAAAACTGGAACAAGTCCTGTTAAATGATGCAATAGTTAAAACATTTGTGGATATTTATTAATGTTTGATGTGTTTTGTACTACATTTGGACAATTTTGTTTGTTTTAGATGTTTTTAGATGTTTTTTTTGACTATGACTATGTTTGTTCCTCTGTGGATAATTATGAGACATAAAGGTTCAGATTAGCTGTTTGACATTTGTATTTTGAATAAATGAGTGATTGTACCTACTGTGGATATTTTATCTGAAAGTGTCGTATATATTCTGATATGTGAGAATCTTCATTGTTAAACTACATTAGGTCATGTGATATTTGGGACAGGTTTGGATGGTTTAATTAACATTTTTCAGTGATTACTTCCAGTCTATATGTGGACCCATGGAAATTTAAAGGGTTAATATATGGAAGAGTTCACACCAAAACTAAAAAGAATAGAACCATTGCAGTCTTAGAATTAAAGACTCAGTCTGTGTAGAATCTTGTATTCTGTGATTTATGGGACATTATAGATGTAAGAGGGAGTCACAAGTCATTTCATAGTCTGCTACAGTAATATATCACTGCTTTTAAGAAGCTACAGTATTAACTCCCTTTTGTCAAAATGATGGAAATGGTTTTTTTTTTAATTTTGCAAATTTCCCAAAAGATGATACTACTGTCTGTTGAGTTACAGTACAATACCTTACCAGAGGCATGGTGAGAAATAAAACACACACTCTGTTTTTTGTAAGATGCTTTCTGCTTGTGATTTAAACCCATTTCAAGTGTACCCTGTATTGGTAAAAAATTAATTAACTAACACTTTTTATATAATTATTAAGTAAGCATATTTAACTCTCCAATTCTCTAATTATATTTATAGCCTAAGTGGTTGGTTAACATATACCTCTTAGAGTCTTCTCATTGTCTTTTCATTAATTTAATATCACAATTATAGTTTACAATCACAGTATTACAACATATTTCAGCATAAGATTACTTTTAAGATTACAAAGTCACTTGTCAGATAGTCCAGTCTGACTCTGGTTGTTGAGTGTACATGGCCTGAATGGTCATAATAGCACTAAGGTGAAAAAACTCACAGTTTTAACACCTTAGTCGACCCCTCCTTCTTCAGATATTATCTGTCTTTAGCTCCTGAAGGATTGTTGGTCAGATTCCTGAAGAGTTGTAGGGTGTTGGTTCTTCTGGAGGCTGGTATTGTTTGTTCCTATCCTAATCATCTCAACCCCCACTGGGCCCAGGGCCATCCCAAACTGTGGTGACCTGCATGTAAATGACTTCACTATAATCACTTCTTACAGTCACCGTTAAACTCCAAAAAGTATATTTATGCGTTAACATTTATATCTCTGATATTATTGTCATTTTCCAACACAACCCAAACCCTCCAGGAATCACACACACATCATAGTGTATATGTTTAGTTATAACAGCCTATTAGGGGTATCAAACATGTGGTCCAGGGGCCAAATGCAGCCCCTCAAATATTCCAGTTTGACCCATGGGATTTGCAAAGTGCAAAAATTCCAGTCAAGATTTTGGAACTTAGTTTAGTTCAAGTTCCACCAATATGATCTACAGGAAAATAAATAATTACAGAATAACCTGCAAAAAAATAATGACTCCGTGTTTTCTTCTTGGTTTGATGTGAAAAAAAAAAAAAATCATTGTGCCTCTAAATAAATTCAAATTTTTATCTTTCTTTTAGTGCAAACTATAACATTAAATAATGAAAATACTAACATTTCCAAACTATCCTATGACAATAAAATGTGAACAACCTAAACAAATGTGAAAAATCAGAAATATCTGAAGAACATTAAATACAATTTGAACCATTTTGTGCTTCTGTTAGTGTTTTGTGTCTTTGTAGGTCTGATTCATAATGGACAAATGATACATTGAGGCAGAATATTGTTAAAATTGCACTTCTTTTTCTTAAGAAATGACAGTGTTTTCATGCTGTGTACACATATTTATAGGTTATTATGCTAGTACTATTCTATTAGTTTGGCCCACTTGAAATCAAGAAAAGAAAATGGGTTTGACAGCCCTGGCCTAAATAGATAATACTCCTTGAATACACATTATTGTGTTTACAGATTTGCTTCTGCTCTCACAGAACTTGTAATTTTTTATCAAACTGGTAAATCCAGATTGCATGCATACTGTACATACATAAAGCACATACTTCCACCTCCTACACTTCTCCTTATTCACCCTCCCATCTCCCTTTCTTTCTCCCTGAGGACCCCAGCCGGTGGGGGCAGAGTGATTCATGAGCAGAGCGGAAGGAATGCATACGAGCACCACATGTCTTTTCAGTTACATGGTTCCCACACGCTTACGCACGCATGGCGACAGGTGCACTGTTGCAGGAGTGTGCATCGTGGCACTGAAGGAGGTCCTTGTTAACGCTGGCACCTGAGTCTCAGCTGTGCCCTGTCGCCCCACTGAGGCTGTGTGGTCACAGGCTGATATATGGGCTGCTGTATAGAAATAGACATGGAATCATATTTATGCATTAGGGACGGAGCACAGACACACTCTGTATTCTGTTCCAAAGCAAGTACTGATCTCGATATGTCACCATATTCATGTTACATAACTATATAGTATCAAAGACCATTTTATTTAGACTTGGCTCAATACCATGTCTACTTTTTAACCCTTTATAGGGAAATACTAAATAAAAATAAAATAAATTCCATATTAGTGTGTTATTGGAGGACATGACAAACATTTATTTCTTTTGTGAATGTTTTCAATGTTTTTTTCATATAAAATATCAAGGTCAGTGAAGTTATTATATTTGGTTCCTTATCTGTAAGTTGCAGAAAATAGATAAATATATAAACACAAGCAGTAAATACTTCTAATGTGGAAGTAACATGTGTAACAGAGTCAATTTTTTTTGCAGCAATGTGGGTGGGTGGATGATATTGTGTATTGGTTATTGTTATAATTACACAAAATCTATTCATTTATGTCCATTTGTTTTTGTTAATACATGACATTTTCGTTCCATGTTATTTGGTCTGTTAGGTGCATGTTTTGTGGCATTCCCTGACCAGAGGTCTTTATGTATTCATGCTACTTTTGTCAGGAGCAAAAATAAAGAATAAACGGAGACGGCCTCTAATGTTATAGGTGTGAATCCTGTCCTTAAACACAACACACACCACTTTCAAATGCAGCATATGTTGGTAACTCGGGGAGACCCATCAGATTTCAAAAGGAGTGTGGAAAAGTAGTTTTCAGCTGAATAACACTTTTAAGAAACTTTTGGAGTTTCCAAAAAAAAAGACCCACGTGGACCTTACAGGAAATAAGGTATTTTGTGTCGCCTAGTTCAGTTGATTTGATTTGATTTGAATGATTTATTTCGAACATGTGCAAAGTGCAACAATAATCAATACAGCAATAATAATAATAACAATGACATGTCCGAAAAGGAGTAGGATGAAGCATAAGCTTATTTAATCCTACCCCTTCTTCACTTCCTCAACAACCTAAATACATCTTGTAGTAATATAGTGCATAGTACAAAAACGATGATAAATAAAATAATAACAATAACAATGATAACAATACCAATAATCAATAACTGAAGTACTAAACATAGACATATATACAAAAAAAACCAACTAAAAACAAATGAGCAGATAGGAAAGTAGGTAACAAATAGAGTTTTTTTGTTGTTTATTGTTTTCTTTTTTCCTCCCTTCCTTCTTCTCCTTTTCCCTTTTTTTTCCCTTTCCTTTTTCAAATTTTTTTGCATTTTGCTCTTATTTTATTTATTTTATTTATTTTATTTATTTTATTTATTTTATTTATTTTATTTATTTTATTTATTTATTTTATTTTATTTATTTTATTTTATTTTTCTATTCATTCACTTATGTTATTCATGTATTTATTCATTTATTTATTTTTTATATCTTTTAACCCCACAGAGGGGGAGTCAACAGTGCTCGAGATCAGTGCATATTCCAGTCTTGCAGCCATATACTAGACTATTTAGCAGAGGTGGGTAATTCCAGGTCCATCAAGTCAAAGTCCTACCATGTATTACTTCAAACCTGTTCACTGAACACAGGTGATTCCACTAATTATCCCATTTACCTGGATGAGGCATTGTGCTCATCAAAATGGGCTGGTTCAATGAACAGATCTGAATCAATACATGGCAGGAATTTGACTTGATGGACCTGGAAATACCCACCTCTGCTATTTAGTGCATGTGTGTGACCATCATCGGTTCTCCCACCGAAAGCTGAGCAGACATCCCCCATTAGAACTCTCCCTTACAAGCCAGTGAGGGCAGTGCTACACCTCAGTGATGTGCGGAGGAAACAAAGACTAGACAGGACGGACAGGACGAACGGGGACAGAAACCAACAGGCGGTGCTATTGTAATTAAAGACTGCAAGGTGATGTGTTATTCCCAACCACTAACTGTCCTTCAATAAAAAAAAAGAAAAATAAATAAGTAGATCAGAAAAATAGGAGAAAACCAAACCAGCACAGAAGGAGAAACAAAAAACAAAACAAAAACAAAAAAAATTTTAAACAATCGGCACCGAGCACCACAACCGTGGATGTCCTGATAGTACAAAATAGAATGCAATGTAATAGAATAGGCCAGAAGAGGACACCAGTGCAGAAGAAAATGAGTTTAGTGGAGAGATTGTGGAGAGATTCTCAGCACATTCTGGCGAGTCCCATCATTCGTTGAAATGGGACTCAGTAGTAGCTGGTGAGACCCGATCAAACATGCAAGTGTGAAAGACCCCGAAGCCCAGAACAGCAATCACGACAAGGCAGGGCCAAGTCAATGAACACGACACTGTTCACTTCACCTGCTGCTCCCACGTATGTAAAAATTATAAAAATAAATGCCACTTCAACTAAAAGAAAACCAGAGTGATGTTTACTATCGTGGTCACTGACTAATGGATGAAGAAAATATCTTCTTAATCAAAATGGAGAGAAGAAAACCCTACTAGTACCATTAGTTTATGAGGTGGACCGTACAGACCCTCTAGACCACATTGGACCTAAGATTATTGACTCACTGTCCTCACTGGAATGTTGCTGTTACTGTCTTCTAATAAGTTTGGAAATTACAAAAAAATAGTCACTTGCCTGATAAATAATTAAAGCTGAACTTGAACCACCAAAACACTTCATACTTAAAGTGAGTCATTTTGTTCTATGTCATACACACATTCCCATAACCAAACAACTTGAAACTGAACTTTGTACATACAATATTGCACAACACATATTTTCTATGTCCTTTATTTTTTTCAGTTCAATAATGCATTGCAAAAAAGAAGTAAAAAATACACCTCAGGAGGCTACATACTGTAGCTCCAAACAAATACACTTAATCTGACATACTGCTCTGTGCATCACAATGGTTTTGAACTAGATACACAGTAAATTTTGCAGTGTTAAATCAACACTTAGAGAGTTTATTTAACTTCTTCTAGAGTGTATTTGGTCCCATTGTCTCCAAATTAACACTGCAAAGTCTACAGTGTACCATTCAGTACACTGTAAACCTGAATGTTCTGAATAATTAAATATATTCAGTTGCGAATGCTTTAAGTTTCAGAAATCGTTCTACTAACTCAAATGTATTCAGTTGCTGTAACATGTTCTTCTTTTTAAATACATCCAACTAATATTTTGTGGATATAATTGAACATAACTTAAAAACATAGATGAGGTAAAACTAAGTGGATTTAAGTCATTAAATGTGGAAAATGATATTGTACTGTTATTTCTAGTGTTTCAAATAAAGATGATTGAATAAAAAAATCTTAACTGATGTAGTAGAAACTGAAATATAATTTCAGAACACTCCAAATAACCACCAATATCTATTACACCCATAAACACAGTCATTTTATTCAGTGGCTGTGGTTCAGTTGGTAGAGCAGGTCGTCCAATGACTGAAGGGTCAGAGGTTCGACTGTGTCTGTCCACATGTCCAAGTGTCCTTGGTCAAAGACACTGAACCCTGACTTAGTCTCTTAGTAGGACTGACAGAACTTTAGAATAATAAGTAATGTTTTAATTCAAGTATACTTATTAAGCATCAAATTTTTAAGGTCTGGAAACTTGTTTTTTGTTTTTTTTTAAGTTTCATCAACTTAAAATATTTGAATCAATCAACCACTTTAAATGTTTTAACTTCTGCTAACTTATTTGGGATTACAGTGTACTATCATGAAAAAAAAAGCGCTATATTTCTCATTCTACCTCTGGAAATCTGCTCTAAGCCTAATGTTAATCCATCTGGTCCTTTGGGATTTTACTTTAGTGAACTTCACCTTTATGGCAACATTCTTCCTTTGCTATGAACCTTTCAAGGAAAATCTATGTAGCATATATCTTATCCGTACCTGCAATCTCTCAAGGCCAATAAAATCTGAAGTTGAGACGCTCTTGTCACACAGAGAACTTTGTGTGTGTGTGTGTGTGTGTGTGTGTGTGTGTGTGTGTGTATGTATGTGTGTGTTGCGTTTCCATTTTCATTTTCCATTTTTGTCACAGTACTGCAAATACTATTATTTGATGTGTCAAATTGAAGTTACTTAATATTTCACAAAAACAGGAGTCACACAAACTGGATTATCGGGAAAAAATAACATCCATATGTACGTACGTTTGACTGGAAACATGGACATTTTACAGCAAATAAACATTTAATAATAATAAGGCTGCAAAAGCTGAATAAGGCCTCTACAATATTATAGCATTAATGAAAACTGGAAGAATAAATGATTCAATGCAGGTTTATATGAAAGTGTACACAGATTTGTCTCCTAATGTGTGTAAAAGTTTTCATAAAAGTGAACCTGGTATTAAGTCATTCTTCCTTTTTCTGACAACAAGTCTTAAAACCATTGAGTCAATGATGCATTCACTGCTTTTGCATCAACTTTATCTCACCTTACTAATCAGATATGAGAAATATTATAATAACATGAAAATATCCATTTTAAACATACATATTAGGAACCGATAGACAGACAGAATGATGCATAAACCTTCTTACTGAGGTTCATGGACATGTCTAAAAATGTTAATATGTCCATTCTGACAATCTAAGTCAAGCAGCATCTTGTCATGTAGAACAATGTGTTTTATGATGTTCTGACTGTGTACAGAATCCATGACTGAGTGTCTTATAGTAACTTGAGTGTAGTCGTTAGATATCTTTTTCTGTCATTTCTTGATTTACATAGAACTGTGCAGTAGGAATACTGGAAAATTATGAAATATATTATAAAGAAAGAAAGAAATAAACAAATAAACAAATAAACAAACAAACAAATAACAGTTTTAACCAATGACCACTTTATTTTAGATGACATAAATATTAAGAAAAGAGACATACAATATAATTGTATTTATTTTTTGTATTCATTTCCTTTTTATTTTACCTGTGTGCACTGGATCCTTCTCCAGATAGCTTTCTAGTTTACACATGCTCATTTAGAAAAAACAATCAAAATACTAATAATTGGGTTAACAAAATAAAGTATATCAGAAAGACATGTTTATTTTGGATCTGAACAGATAATTACCTACATTAAAATGTCTGGGTCAAAATGACCCACATTATCTTTGTATATAACCTCTGCACAGATATTACGTTACACACCAGTTTTTAGATTATATATATAGATATAGAACAGTTCATGACCCTAGATGAAGAAAATTTAGAACATTTCATGAAAAAAAGAAAGGATAACCAGTACTTTGATCAACATAAAAACTGAAATGGGTCAGTTTGACCCTTAACATAATACGAGGGTTAAGCATTTACATCAGTAGATGCTTTTGGTTGTCAGTAGGTGTTTGGGTCTTTATGGGTTAAAAAAAAAAATCTTTCTCAGGTGTCCAGAATTTTCTTATACCTGCACGTAACAAAACATTAATCTTTGCAACTAATATAAGCACCCCGTTGTTGATCATGTGGAGAAGGTTTTTCTGGAATAAAAACATGCTCTGAACAACTTTCACAGGGACTATTCTTCAGTGCTAAGTTTCCAATGAAAATTATTCACAGCAGAGTCTGGAGAATATCCAGGATGTAGAGTGTTTCTACAAAGGGTTATTGGTTGTTTAATTTTAATGAAGTTACTGGCAGGGCTAAAGACAGAAATGGCAATGTCTTTCTGCTTTTCATTTCAGGCCAGAAATGGTGTCATTCAGTTAAATATTAATTCTATTATACAATGCTAATGACATTAGCAGAGGCTTCGTTTTGATGAACATACATAACCTGCTAACATGAATACATGGCACTGTCACTGGGAGTGTGGGAGCGCACTAATAGCATTACCAGTACTTGATGTGGTAAAATACAGCTTCACACAACTGTTAGTACAGCTGTGGGATTTTACAGCACATTGCGGTCAGTTCAGCAAAAAACAAAAATGTAAATAGTTTTTTTGTTGTAATTTGGGCGAACCAACTATTTGGTGATTGCTGAAGTTTTGCAAATGTGAACATTACATTCTCTGAGTTGACAGCTTCACTTAATCATACAAACATATCGCTGTCATAAGTCAGAAAACACATTTCCTAAATGTCAGGTTCTCAGAAAAAGTTAAAAAAAAAAAAAAAAAAAAAGTTTGTTATCACACATTTGTTTGGAAATATAATTGGCAATGAAAAGGTTTAATAAACCTGGCAAAGAAGTCCTGGCAGCCTGCATGCAGGACTGCTAAGCACCAGCCTTATCTAAATGTAAACCATGAAATTTACCAAGTTAAACAGGAGGTCAGGGACCTTAGAGAAAGACACACCAAGAGACGTTTCTGTTGACAGAAAATTCACATGTGTATGTACATTTCTCCATCCATCTGTCATTCATGCTCTCTGAGGAACATACAGTTACATCAGTGAGGCGGAGGGAAGGACAGCGATTGGCAAATGAGCCAATTTGTCAGATTAAGACAGACGCGTCCTGTGGGACCAGCGGTGTTAATAGATCCATAAAAATGTCCACGCTTTAATTAATATCATGTGGAGGCTGTGAAGTAGTTTATACTGTGTTTCCATGAGTGTGAATGTGGGTAAGACTGGGTCAACATTAGCCTGGGTTGGCCCTCGTTAGGATGTCTGTTCACTTCTTCTAATATTTGTAGATGTCATGTGTGTGTGTCTATGTGTATAAGGAGATGTGTGTTTTACATTTGAGAAGGCCCTGAACGTGTCAGTATGTGTGTGTTTTCGTGGTGAGTTTTAGCACATGCAAACATTTATGTGTAACTAGAGGAATGCAGCGGTGCCTCTGCCTTCCTTAGTGTCAGGATGATGTGCAGAGGTGGCAAAAGTACAGACATTCTTTACTCAAGTGCGACTTCAGATAGCATTTCCATTTCATAAAGGTTTACACTTACTACTCCACTACATCTCAGAGAGAGTTTTTGTAGTTTTAGTTAGTAAGTTATCATATTACAATGCCTTTCATGTCCAGTAAAACCATTATGATGTATTAAAGTGGTGTTTTTTATTTATTTATTTTTAACCAGTTACAGATATTGAGCAAAAAATGCCATTTAATTAAAAATATAACCTATATAACCTACAGGTGACTACAGGATACATACACAGTAAATTTTGCAGTGTTAAATCAACACTTAGAGAGTTTATTTAACTTCTTCTAGAGTGTATTTGGTCCCATTGTCTCCAAATTAACACAGCAAAATCTACAGTGTACTGGTATTTCTATTAGTGTTTTCCTTTATTACAGATAGACTTCTAAGTTTGTGATAACAATAGTAACTGAGTTTATATTATAAACATGTTTCATAGACATTTGGTAGTAATGAGTGTTAAAAACTGTGGTATAATAACACCAGATTAAATCCTTTAGGTGTCTGAGTTTTGTTCTCGTTTTGTTTTTCTGAAAAAAGTATTACATTTTGATATCAAGATTGCAAAACTTGTAACCAGACTGTTCCAACTTGATTTTCTTTTTCACTTTGAAACATACGCTGACATGAGGACTAAAGGGGCACATGGCTGCCATTTATTAATGGAAGGTAGTAATAATGATAGGTGGCACAGGGGCAAACATGTTTGTTAGGGTAAAAAAGACAAGTGATTCTAACCCTAACCTGGGCGCCGCCCATGGCTACACACTGCTCCTTAGAAGGACGGGTTAATGCAGAGGACACATTTTGTTGTACATTTGTATGATGACAATAAAGTACCTACCTACCTACCTTCCTACCTACCTACTTACCTACCTACCTACCTACCTACGTACCTACCTAACTACCTACCTACTTACCTACGTACCTACCTAACTACCTACCTACTTACCTACCTACCTACCTACCTACCTAACTACCTACCTACCTACCTACCTACGTACCTACCTAACTACCTACCTACTTACCTACCTACCTACCTACCTACCTACCTACCTACCTAACTACCTACCTACCTAACTACCTACCTACCTACCTACCTACCTACCTACCTAACTCTCTACCTACCTACCTACCTAGTTCCAAAAATGTCACTTTAGATGATCTTAAAATGTGGATAAAAGCTATGCAGGTCATTGTTGAAGTCAATCAGCAATTCTCCAGTGTCAATCAAATCCTTTAATAAACAATTGAGTCCAGATAGGATTTGAACCCATAACCTCTGTGTTGTGAAGGTGATGATTAACCAACTGAGCCACAATATTAGTTAAACGGAATAGAGAAGGTCACGAAGTTGTGTATAAGAAGTGTGAATGTGGCTGCGTGACCTTTTACCTCCAAAGAAGTGAAGTAGGCCTATGAGTAGATCAGCTTTACAGCCTATGTAATAGTGTAGTGGTTGTAAAGACTGCCTTTGGTGTGGGAGTGTGAGGTTCAAGGCCATGTGTGCAGACAGAGAGAGGATGGTCACTGATGACTGAACTTCTGAAGCTTCAATAGAAAAACTACTGACTGTCTGACATGACTGGAGAACATTTGACAGATTTTCTGGTACAGTAAAGTAACAGTCTGACACCCACACAGTGTATGCTGCAACTGACCCAAACGTTGCTAACACTAATGTGTTTCTAATGAGAGAAACAGTCAAGTTCAGACTTGCATTTTGTTTCTGTCTGAATGCTCTGGGAGTTTGAAACAGTGGACTTAAATATTTAATACCAGCGTCCTACAGATACCTTGTTACATACACTCTTTTAGCAGACAAATATGATGCATGTATCATATAAAATTCCTTGTTTCAGGTGTGAGAGGTACAGTAATGATCAGTGGTGAAAGGTTTCAGGTTGCCTCCTCTCCCAGCAGTGTCTTAATGTATTTTTTTGGAATATGGATGGAGTGGCTCCCTGACCAGTGGTGTTCCATCAACTCATCTTCTCCCACTCCATCTGGGATTACATGATCTTGTCTATAACAGGATAATTGTGCCCTCCAGACCTAATAAAGAGAGTGTTTGACTACTTTACAATAGATGTGAACCCTGAATGTTTCATCAACTGTTTCAGACTCCAGTCATCTCAGGTTCAGGTTACTTTATTAATACCCATAGGTAGATTTGTTTTGCAGTTGAAGTGAAAAAAAATATATCAATTTCACACACATGTAACAAGTGAACCGACATGTACTATCTATAGGGGATTCACACCCCCTTGACCCCTCCTGGCGTGTCCGCCATAGTAACGGTCTAACCTTCCTCTACCTGTATTTAGTCAGCTGTGAAATTTCCTAATTTAGTTGTAAATTATTCTTAGATCAGTTCTAATGTAATTGTGTTTAGTCGAATATTAGTTCAGCTTTACTTTTGTTTGTTTTTTCAAATGTAGCCCTAGTTTAGCCTCAATTTTCACAGCAATACACTTTAAAGCCATCTATATTAAATAGGTTTTCCATTTCAACAATGAAGTACTTTTGAAAATATATACTTTAGTACTTTTTAGGTACAATCCTAATGAGGTAATTTTCCACATGTCAGTAGTAGTTTGTCCACTCAGTGTGCTGCAGCTTTCACAGCAGTTCCAGGGTTTCTTTCACTACTGACGAGACTGGATCAGGCTAATGCTAATGTTTGCTAGTGCACACAAACGTGCTGGATTTCTTTGATAACAGAAAATCAATACATTTAACTCCAACACCAAACTATATTTGCAGAAAACTCATTTAATTAATTTCAGGAGTGCAACTTACCTGATCCAAAATGAAGACTGTAAAGCCACATGTGGCTGTCATCAGCATTTTGCCTGTTAATTACACACAACCACTTGTTTCTCAGTGTTGTTTCTTTTAGGATAGGATATAATACTATTCCCTTAGGAGGATTATGTTTTGCTGGAACTCTAGTCATCATCACTTGCCCATCTATCAGTTAGGATAAGGTCCAAATGGAGTCTGAGAATGGAGTCTACTGCCTCCTTGGCTGGGTTGGTGGAGCATTCAGCAATTGCATCCTGGTTGAAACTGAGGCTATTCCTTCCAGTTTTCATGATCTATTTCCATTTCACTCTTTACAATAAAATTATGACAGTATAGCATTAGACTATGTCACTATTATTGGCATTTTACATGAATCCTCAGTCTTTTATTGAATTGTATGTGCTCTACAGTACATTACAGCTGTAAAGGTGTTACCTGTATGTGAGACAGATGATAAAACTAATTTAAAATAATTTTATTCACATGTTCCTACAAAAAAACTACCAGTTTATGTTACATCTGTGCTTCTACTTCCTCTCACTGTTATTTAAGCGGGGGGAAGTGATTTAGAAACTAAAACCCCACAGGGGAGAAGTAAAGTTGATATAAGGACACTTCCTACTTACATAACAATAACATTTCTCAATATTTTACTGAGTATAGTGGCTCTGTTCTTGACTTGATTTTACATATTTATTTGATAGTGAAAATGCACCTTCATGAATATCTGTATTAAACACATAGAATATATAAATATTGTGGATTTACATGTGTTGCCCTTCACAAGTAATGAAAAACAGAACATTATGACCAATAACATATTGTCCTTAGAGGTATCGGAAGAAGATTGGAAAACAATTAGTCACAATCAGCAATTGCTGTTAAGCAAGGACAAGGTTACACTTCCAGTAAGTATTCTTCTCCCAGGAGGTATTTCAAAAGACGCCCCTTTGTCCAGTTAGCTAATGTGCTGTTAGACAAAAACCAGCTACAGGGAAACCACAGATTAGATCCATTTTCCATACAATTTGTGCTGTCAAAGGCCACATCAACAATCCATTTAGAATTTTCCAAATGTTCCAATGTTAGAAATTGATATTTGATAACTTTACACCTTTATAACTCTCATAATCAAAGTCACCAGTGTCCAGCTGTGTCACTTTGTTTGACTCAAGTTGTTTCTTAACAGTTACTGTACAGATCTCAGTCTTGACATTAGTTTTTTTCATCCCATAGTATTCACATGCATTCAAAGTCACATGTCAACCAATATGTCTGTGAATAAATTCAGTTAATTTCTACAGCACAGGGCACTGACAATTGTGATTTCACAACTTTGTTCTAAATACTCTACTAAAAGTACATATATTACATAAAACTCATTCACTGACATTTGTTTCTGAAAATGCCTTTTTTGGGCCTTCGCCGCGTACCACGGTGGATGCAAGGCCTATTGATAGTGCTTGCAGTTTGATCTGATTCAGCCCTTTGAGCTCTAATTTGACCCCCTGAACATGCATCAAAATAGAAATAAGAAAGGGGAACAGAATAAGGTTATTATCTATTCATTTACAGTCATGGAAAAAAAATATTAGACCATTAAAATCGTCAAAAACAATAGTTATCTCATCAAATATTCCTGTGTCATGTGACTAAAACAGACAGAAAAGAAAACATGGTGGAATGCCTAAAAACAGTGCTTTTGTCAGTACAATGTCATACATATTGATGAAAGAACTGAAGGGATTTTGGTTATTATCAAGGAAACATGGAAAATGGATATTCAATTAAACACTTGAGCTATTATATTTGTCCATACAATGTATTTTTTCCTGTACCAGGCATTGCAATGAACAAGAAATGTCTAATATTTTTTTCCATGATTGCATGTACACTGAGCAACCATATAAATGCAGAATGTATAATTTTTTTTCACAGATGTTAAGTGTCCTTTAACATCTGTGAAAAATGTGTGTCAATCGGATACAAATTATTATGCGTTGCTAAGGACTTCCTACCCCAAAACAGTCCATAACTTTGACAGACAATATCTAAAAATATGCAAATTGCAAAATATGTCCAAATGTGGATATTAAAATTACCATAACTTTGGTTCTACTTGTGATAGAAACATAATTTTTTCACCATCTTAAACCTTAGTTTCCACTCTACCAAGCTACACAGATAACTCAGTTTTGATTTCCAGACACTTATGCCTGGTGGGTCACAAATAAAAGTAAAACAACAACAAATCCCAGTAAAAGGCACAGAATGTAAACAGTGCAAATGACATGAGAAGTAGAGTAAACTAGAAAAGTACTCTGAGAGTGCAAACCTCCACTAAGGCAGACCTCCCTCCTTCAAATGAAGAGAGGTTCGCCAAGGACGTTATATTTTTGCCACTTTGTTTGTCTGTCTGTTAGTTAGCAAGATAACTCAAAAAGGATTTTTATGAAAATTTCAGGGATGTGTTGGAAATGTCACATGGAACAAATGATTACATTTTGGTGATGATCTGGAAGAAATCCTGGATTCTGGATCACTTTAAAATGTATTCTCTATTTACCACAATGTAAAATTTCAAAAGTGATCCAGAATCCAGGATCTCTTCCAGATCATAACCAAAACTTTATAATTTCCTGATCTCCACATTCCCAACCTACCCTGAAAATTTAATTAAGATCCATCCATAATTCTTTGAGTTATCTTCCTAACTAACAGACAGACAGACAAACAAACTCTGGCAAAAACATAACCTCCTTGATGGAGGTAATTAAGATAACTATTATAGGATAGATAGTGTTAAAAATATATTCAGATCTCTGATTCTGATATGGGCAAACACATGTGGGGTCACCATGGAAACTGTGGACAAACCCACATTGGACCCTTATATGCATCCCAAATGTACATGGACATGCCAGCTGAGCAGTTCATCACAGGACACTTGTATTGTGTATTTATTTCCACAAGAATGAAGGTGATTTATGAGATTTAAAAATCACTTGGTGTTTTAGTTACTGTAGTATCAAAACAAATCAATGAATGCCACTCTTGCCACTCTCTCAGAACATGAATGTGTTATGTTTCCATCTGAAAAACTCATCACGCACACCTTTCTCTCTGTTCACTGCACTTGTGAAATACAAGGCTAATTTAGCATCACAAAAATTTCACAGTTTAAAATATTATCTCTAAACATCAAGCACTTTATTGTAATTTTTATCAGGGTTCTTGCCTCGGGAAAAGAAAATTTCCATGATATTTACTGCACAGTTTCAAGTGCCGTGTAACATTAGGGGCCAAACTGTGAGCCTGTACATTCCTGGGCCTGTACGCTGGTTGCTGTCTGCAGCTGTGGGGCTGCTGGCTGCTTGATGAATGAACCAATAGCGTTCTGGCTATGTGATGAATGGACCAATAGAGGATGATGGATAACACTAGAGGGAGCGGGTAAGAAGCGGACGGTCTCACCGAAGCCCGAAACATGAATGTAGAAGCAAGATGTAAGAATCTGAGATAATACAGGAAGATAGACGAGAAAAAGATAAAACAAAAGATTAAGGAGACAGGTAAGATGGAAGAGTATATATTCAGTTGTAAGTGAAGAGGGAGAAGGAGTAATAGTGTGAAAAAGCAGTTTGACAGCGTGTTAGTAAGGGGAGGAGAGCTGACAAAAAGAAGGAAGACATGTAAGCAGGAAAAGAAATAATTTAAAAGACTGAGAGGAAAACAAAGGGAGTCAAATGATAAGAAAAGGAAGAAAAAAAGAAGAAAGGGGGAGGGATGATGAGATGAAAGGAATGATGCATTGAGCAGATTAGTTGTGGAATCTTTAAAATCCTGTGATTACAAATTCTTCTGTGTCATTAGTCCACAAACATAGTACAAATAAGAAAGAAAAGCAGGCTCAATTTGCTTGGCAACGTGGCAAACAGATTATCGCAAACACAAAGGCTGACATGCTTTTTTCTTCTTTTTTTTTGCTCCATCAAGCTACTAAAACCAAACCAAGATGGTGGAGGGGGAAAAAGGTAAAAAAAAAAACCCACCTAAACTGATAAAAAAAAACAACAACCTTGTCTCATTCAACATCAAAACGCTGTAAACTATGGACTATTTTTTCAATTCTTTTGAAGATGTGCACAAAGGTTTTCAACCGTATCAAAACTGTCCCAATTCAGCTCCCTTTATACAAGTCAGAACTGGGCCTCAGTTGTCATTTCTCCCGCCAAGGTGACTGATATCAGGAACAGCTACATGAGGTGCAGCTCCATAACACTGTGGTAACTTGGCAGGAAAGCTGTGAAGCAGTCATGCAGGTTGGGCTCCAAATGTCTCTGTCAACACCGAGCGGCATTTCACAACAAAAGAAGACTGATTAAAGTTGGGGGTGTGTGTGGGGGGGTCTGCACACCTGCTCATCCTCTGATATCAAAAAGAATCTCCTGTTTCTATTCAGGAAACTGTGTACCGCATATCTGTCTAAGTCTGTAAGAGTCATTAGGAGCAGTAGAGCACAGAAGAAACTGCATGGATAGTTCATACACGTAGCTGAGTGATCCTTCTTGTGTTTGAAGTTGGCTGATGATGGAGAACATGTGGGTCAGTTTCCACCTCCTGGAGAAAGTCGTACCTTCAAACAGGGAATTTCTAAGAAGAGGCAAAGAGGACTTGGGGGGGGGGGGTGCGAAAAAGAAGTGACGTGATATTTCAGAGTGAAGAGAACAGAAGAAGATATTGAACTTCACTGCATTATTTGTCAGTTTAAATCACTTTCAGGATGCAGATTCAACATAAAGAATATCAGTGTTGGGAAAGTTCACCTTGATTAGGAACTAGTTCAAAGTTCAGTTCAAGTTACTCAATATGAATTAGTTCAGTTCATCGTTCATTCTTCCAAATTATGAACTAGAAGTTCATGGATCCCAAAATGAACTTTTTCATTCTTTTTTTTGTCTTATTATTGTAAACTTATGTTGCCAAAATTTGTTCAGAATAATAAGAAAATGACATATATGATAATGTTGTGTTTTGATCCCATTTTATGCCTTATATAACTCAATAATATACCATAACCATGCAAGAAAATGTTTTTAAACTACTTAAAAATACTACTTAAAAATATTTAGAGAGCAAAATGTTTAATGTTCCCATATTTATAGTGCAAAACATTTGAACAGTTTTCACAATCTACAATTAACTTAAGACTGAATTACAATTAACTCAGACACAATTGCAATCCTGCAAAATTAAACATTATCCGTAGTTTCCGGATTACAAGTAACTCCTGAGTGTAAGTGGAATTAGGGCTAGCTCAGGTAAATAAAGGTGAGAATAAAGACCAGAGGCATGATGGGACTCCACCACTTTTTCACGCAAAATATGTATTTATTTATTTTTTGCAGTCCCCGGTATTTTTTTTTTGGTTGAAAACTTGGTTGTTTGCAACGTGATAAGAACGAAATGTGAATTACATAAGAGCGCAGTTCAATAAATGCCAGAATAACCGCGTTCACAACTTCCTGTTCATTTGGCCAAAAGTGAACGAGTCGTTCACGTTCGTCAAAAATATGATATCGTTTGTGAAAGATCGTTCAATGACCTCGTTCAGGTACAACACTGAAGAATACAATAATACAATAAAGAATATGATAATAGTAATTTCCTGTAAGGGATCAATAAATTATGTATCAATCACTCAATCGTTTCACAATCAACGACTTACATGAAGCAGTGTGTAGTCAAATGTATTCCAGGTTTTTAGGAGTTGTCAACATCTCCCACAAATAATAATTCTTCTGCTTCTTTGCTTTGAGTTAGAAATCATCCGATATGTTCACAAAAATCATTCCAAAGAGTCATGAGTTGAAAAAAGAAATCAGCAGGACTTCAAGTCTTCTTCCCTCTCTCATTAATCATGTAATGGACTGTCAGATTTATGTGGTGTCCCTGTATATTCATCATTTCAAAGACTATTTTTCAGTGATATCAAGAACACAAATAAAGCAAAATTATTGTTTTTCCAAATCGCTAAAACACTAAACCTCATTCTCTGACTCAACATCTTTGTTGTGAAAACTCATTTATCAAATCGATTGCTCTTTTGGTACAACTTTAAGCTGATTCTCATGCTTAAACACACCTGTAACACATTTTTGGCACAACTCTACACAGACTCTAAAACATATTTCTTATTGTGATGGACATGATTTACAAAATGATGAAAAGAAGAGGCAAATGTTAAACATAACACAGCACAGCACAGTTGTCAACAAGCAGACACAGCCACTCAAAACTGAAAACACTAGTTTTCAATCCAACTACACATGATATAAATCAGTTCACAGCGCACCAGGCACCAACAATAGATGGAAACAACCTGCGAGCCACAGGATTCTGTCTATGTTGTGGTTTAGGACAATGTCCAGATACAGGAGTGGTTCAATATCATCCAAAGTTACATAAATGTTTGTCTTCCACCGTACAGCCTTTTCCTCAACCTAATAGGACAATGTTTCTCTGTATGACGATGGAAGGTCTATGGCCCAAACCCATATACCAGGGAACATCTTTTAGAACCAGTGGAGATGGTCTGTGGTGACATAAGTGTGGAGTGTTGTCAAACCAGGATCTGGTAAACTAGATATCCTCCTGCTGGAAAAGGACGAAGCCAAAGCCAGCACCTTTCTGGATGCAGAAGCCGTCTTTAGGAGGAAGTCTGTAATAGTCAAATGATGAGTGCAGCGTTACACGCCCTGGAAATTCACAATTTCGTTGCATTCTTTTTAAAAAACATAGTCCAGTATTTTATTAGAAATTTAAATGAAGCTGTATGCAACAGCAAAGCTTAGACTACTAACAGGTTGTTGTTTTTAAAAAAGAATGTAACGAAATTGTGAATTTCCAGAGCGTGTAACTCTGCACTTGTCAATTGACTATTTTGGACTTCCTCCTAAAGACGTCTTCTGTATCTGGAAAGTTACTGGCTTGAGGTAAGTAGCTCTGGACACACTATCTGATGACATGAAGACCTCAGGACACTTCAGTTTGCCTTTACAGATCCTCTACTTATTACCACGTAAGTGTGATGTTGTTTAGAACTTCAGAAGAGGTCTAAAAATAGCATTTCATGTCAGTGAAAAGACATGCCCTAATCACTTCCATGCTAACACAGTTTAACACAACGTACATCTGAATATATATATATATATATATATATATATATATATATATATATATATATATATATATATATATATATATATATATATATATATATGTATCGAGCCACACTGTCCTGTATGTCACGTTGCTCCAACACACCTGATTCAAAGCAGTGGGTCGTTATCAGGCTTCAGTAGACCTTGATAACGAGCTGATCATTTGAATCAGGTGTGTTGGAGCAGGGTGATATCTAAAACATGCAGGACAGTGTGACCCAAGGTCCAGAGTTGAAGACCCCTGATATATAGAGTATATAAATAAAATTTGATGGATTGATTGATTGAATGGTGTGATTTTGATGTCAACTATATGTATGTACTCCCAATCATCTAAAAATGTAGCTAAAATAAGTTTTACTCCAGATAATCCCTTTAATGTACAACACTATGATAAATGGAAAACACTTCTTCTCTATTCATAATAATAGCTTGGGACTTTTTTGTTAAGTATTACACTTAATACAGATAGTACATGCATACGTTTTTAGTAAAATATTTTAGAATATTGTTTTTATATCTATAACACGCACAGACATTCTAACACTTTCTGTAATATTTTCCCACCACAAAAACAATGTACACAAACTAACAACTAGTACAAAGTCGCACATACAACACAGAAATATTTACTTTATACAGTTACACTAAAAAAGAAAAAAAAAAACATCTGTGTAGCATCCTCTCTCCTGTTTCAGTCTGGCCACAGTATTCTATCCACATCACAAGAAATGTTTTCCCTGGCTGAGCAGTGGGGGAAATATCAGCTAGCATGGAAAACCCAGCTATGAAAAGCATCATCTGCTACGTCTCCACATGCTTCTTCCATACCTTGGAGACGATGTATATGCATTTGTGGCTTTCCGTCATACACTTTCCATCTCCATCTTTATTCTAAAGCTCTTATTGCTAATTGTAAAACTGTGTGACAGGTGTTTGGCCATGTGACTAATCAATGTGCATACTGGAACAATTAATGTTATAATTTTGAATAACAGTGTGTTCCTTGTAAAAAAAAATAATAAAATAAAAATTATTTTCTTCATGAAACTGTGCCAAATACAGATAATTGTGTCTAGTGTCATGAAAAAAGTGTGTTTTAGAAGTATAATTTGGGTGTAAAGCAGAACATTAGCTTGAAGTTTAGTAGGTTCTGCATGAATTACATGTTGTGGTCATTATCTGTCAATTACCAGTATTTGTGTGTAAACCACTGAGAAAAAACTGTAAGAAATGCTAAATGTATTCACAAACAATATGTAATAAACATGAAGTTGTGCTTACACTTTATATTTTGCTGTGTAGTGTGTGTGATGACTGCTCTGTAGTGTCTACATGTTGCATAGTTGTGTGTGTGATCTGAAAGCAGTGTTTGCTTTTGAGTGCAGTTAAAACTGTTTGACACAATTATTGGCTTTGACAAGAAGTGCAAAAGATTTAGTTAATCTAGTTTAAATTGTGAGTTTTGTGTTTAGAGTTTTAATAAAAGGGGTGCAGCTTTGGAAATGTTTTAATGATCATGAAAAACTGTAATAATAATAAGTGGTACCAGGCACAACGAACCGCACCCCTCACAAATGTTTTACATGTTTACCTTATCTCTTATCATTGCAAAAAAAAAAAACAGGTGTTTGGTGACTTTTACCTTTTACCTACATTACTATCTATTTCCTGAAAATTTCATGGAAATTGTTCCAGTAGTTTTTGCATAAATCTGCTGACAAACAAACAAACAAAAGAAGAATCGAAAACAATATCCTTCTCTTCTTTAGGGGGTGGGGTAAAAACGACATGTGACAATTTAAAAGATAGTGGTTGTGGACATGTATTCTGTTCATTTATGATTCTATATTGTTAAGTGTTTCAAGTAAATTCAGCAGAAAAACTAAAAGCAGATTTTGCTATTTTAGTGTTTGTTGAGGAAATTAAATGGTGGAATGATGATATACATGTAACCAGTTAAATAAAATAACCAGAAAATAGGTTATATTTTGTGTGGTTAGCAGAGGTGTAAAGTAACTAAGTAAAAGTACTTCATTACTGTACTTAAGTAGATTTTTAGGTATCTGAATTTTACTTGAGTATTTACTTTTACTCCCTACATTTTTATATAAATATCTGTACTTTATACTCATTACATTCTCAGAATAGATGTGTTCCTTTTTCAAACTAAACAGATGTGACAGTATGAAAAATAAGTCACTTCAGAGGGAGAAATTATTTCACAATTTTGACTTTTAATTTCACAATTTTAACATTTTATCTTTAAAAAAAATGTATCTTAAAACTTTTAAAAAAATCTCATTATGACTTTTTATCTCAATTGTGAGGGTTTTTTTTTATCTTAAATTTGTGATCTGAACACAATTTCAACAGAGTAACTGAGTAAATTGAATTTTGATCCTTTTGAAACATTTCAGATTTTCACTAACACTGTGTGCAATGACCGTCACTGTCTGAATGAAGCCGATTCCATATAAAACTATATATGAAATAATTACATCCTGTGATACTGCTGATGCTTTTGTATTAATACTTGTGTAATAACATAAGTATATGTTGTATAATGTTCTATCAGTCAGAGGGGCTTAAGAAAATGATGCTTTAACCATAATTTGCTGCTAATACAATGCTGACAGTAAGATTTTCCATGCAACACATTTTAATGTGATGGAGTTTTACTGAAATAAAAGATCTAAATTGCTCCTCTTCTGTCTGTACTGGCACATCACCAAGTACTTCTCAAAATAAGGGAGTCATTTTGTTGTAATATATCATCAAGCAGTTGACAGCTCTGATATCTTCATCCACAGTGTGTGTGTATGTAAAGAAAAAAAAAGGGATCATTAAAGGCACTGAGCAACCTAGACCATTAACTGAAGAAAAAAAAAAGGCACAAAACACTGCTATTATCCAACTTCTCTCTAGGGTTGCCATGCTTCTGTCATGGTAATGAGATAAAAACAAACAGTAACTGTAGCCCTGTATGTGTGTGTGTGCAGACATACTATAGCCCTGTGTGTACCTGCACTGCTCTCTCGTCTGGTATCAATGGCAGTCACTTAGAGAGTGTGAGTCAGTGTGTTTACTGTTTTCACAGATGGAGCTCTGACACTGTCTGGATAACTGAGATAAATGACTTGCACTCCGGCTCAGCAGATGGGAAAAACAACAGCCAGTTACACACAAAACACACACATACACACACATACACACACACACACATCTACTGTATGTGCCGTATGCATGCCTTTGTATTCATGGATACACATAGTTGCATATGTGTGCAAATCCAAACACATGCACAGAACATAAATAAAAATTATGAATTGATCTTTTTTGGAGCTGGTTAATTCTTACTTGGCATAGATACCAGATCAACATTCCCCTCGCTGAAACAGACTGTCTGGTGAGAAATGAAGTATTTTATCAAGTGATATGATTTCACTCTTAATCACAGCAGAGCAGAAAGTCAATGGAAAGAGAAGCTACTAATTAGTAAAAACGTCAGCTGCCGATTGGCTCAATATGGCCACCGACTCAAACCACTACACTGTGCAGAGAGCTCATCTGCAATCAATTAACAGCTGCAGGAACTTTCAAGGAACTGACTGTGACATAAAGCAAGCAAGAGGCGCCCCACATGTAAAGCCATTTAACTTACAGTGTAGTGATATGTGAGATTTTCTGAAAAATGTAGTCATCCATCTAGCTGTCTATAAATGACTACCAAAGGTTAATGTGGTTTAGTGGAGGCCAGTCCAGCAGGTGGGTTATAATCTGCTGCTTCTGGTCTGCAGATGACTGTAGCCTTCCTGCTGCAGGGTGTCCACTGAGTGTCCCTGATATGCCTGACAAACACTGCCCCCATGTGGCTGAAGACACTTGAGCTGCAGAGGTCAAACTGGGGTTGCAGAACAAAAAAGGCTGTCAACACCAGAAGAGAAAACAGCCAGTGGTGGAAGAAAAGAGGTGCATTCAGTCCCTTTACTGAAGTAAAACTACTGAATACAGGAATAAAGTCATGCATCCAAAGCCATATGTTTAATAATTATTTGTATCATCAACATTAAGTACCTGGGTGTTCACTTCAACAACAAACTGGAATGGACACACACACACACACACACACACACACACACACACACACACACACACACACACACACCATGTTCAAGAAGAGCCAGAGGAGCCTCCACCTACTGAGGAAACTGAGGACTTTGTATGATTCTGTGATGACCTCTGCAGTGACTTCACCATCATGTGCTGGGGAGTGGGCAGTACGGACAGAGACAGAAAGATTTTCAACAAATGGATAAAGACAGCCAGCTCTGTTTGAGGCTGGACTCCATCGCGGAGGTGGTGGATAGATGAACTGTGAAAAATCTGATGTCCATCATGGACAACCCCTCCCACCCCATGCACCACAGGCCATTCTTCCCCACAGCCATCGGACTGTACAATAGTAATGGCATGCAAACAATGTATATTATTATGTATATTATTATCTATTCTATTCTATTCTATTCTATTCGGAAGTTTAAATCGTCAGTTGAGTGTCTGTCTGTCTGTATATTGCATTTTGCTGCTATACATGTTTAACTTCAAGCACTACTGTATTACATTTATAGAAATATCTTATATTCTCAGAATAGACTAATTAGTTTTTCCAAATTAAACAGATGTGACAGTAATAAAAAATTAGGTTCATATGAACACATTTCAATTATATTCGTTTTTTCATGAAGAATAAAAACACCCAGGAAAGAAATCTCCAATAACGTTCTCATAATTCATGCACCAAAGGGTTAAGGCACATATCAAATTTGAATTCTACAGATTAGAATTGACTAAAATCACACCAAAGCTGAATGCTCTGCTCTTTGGTTTGGGCTGATCAGACAAACCACTAACACAAAAACAGAGGTGGTACAAGTACTCACGTTCTGTATTTAAGTAGAAGTACAGCTACCTGTGTGGAAAAAAATACTCTGGTAAAAGTACTCATTCAATACCTTTACTGAAGTTAAAAAAAACAAAAAACTTCTCAATTGTAATAAAGTAAAAAATTAAACATTTTTTGCCATGAATGAAATAATACTTACTTAATCAGAAAAAATCTGAAATTATCCAACAATCTAACTGACTTACAGTGTAGATAATGGTTTTGATCTGGTCAAGGTACTCAATTTTGTATGTATGGGCAGGAAACTATATGGAAAATGGGGAGGGGAAAACGTCACAACTGACAAGTCATCATTATGGGATTTAAAAATGTTTAATTAATATGTACCTTGCACCACAGAGGAGAATAACTGCAGTTTTGATTTTGAAGGTTTTAAATCTACTGTTTGGGTGGTGGCCTTCAAAAAGCTGTGATTCCCCCTGGACTTGAACCCACAAGCTTTTGTCATCTACTGAGCCTTCTATCAACCTGTACTACTGATGCCACTGAATCAGCACTTGATTTTAAAGGTTTTCAATCTCTTTGGGTGGTGGCATTCAAAAACTCTGTGATATAATATATAGTATTCTACCATCCTGAACCACAGTGGCTGGTGGAGGATATTATTTTATTTTTATGACCTGGTTTGTGTGTCAGTTTAGTATTATATATCAAGTGGTTGCAAAAACTTTCTCTCTAAAACAAAAAACATTTACACACCAGGGCCCCCCACTCTGTCCTGTGTGGGAAACCCTGGTGTGGGACCCGAGCACCAGTGACCAAACCTGGAAGACGGTTGTTTATTTTGCTCTGGAGACTCCTGACAGATCATCACACAATTAAATATTTAC
The DNA here is from genome assembly GCA_020466265.1 of Siphamia tubifer. Taxonomy (NCBI): domain Eukaryota; kingdom Metazoa; phylum Chordata; class Actinopteri; order Kurtiformes; family Apogonidae; genus Siphamia; species Siphamia tubifer. Next base: position 18,037,371 of record CM035787.1, on the reverse strand, counting down.
ACTTTTCTAGGAGGCGCTGTAGACACATTTCTTTACTGACTTTTACGAAACCATTAAATACTTGCAATTTTTCACACTTCTGAAGTGTGTGCAAAATTTGGTGAGTTTTCGTGCATGTTAAGTGGGTCAAATTAGAGGTCAAAGGGCTGAATCAGATTAAACTGCAAGAAGTATCAATAGTGCTTGCGCCCGCCATGGAACACGGCAAAGGCTTAATAAATACGATGAACAATATACCCCTGTGCTTTGCAATGCATGCAAGCACACAGGGAATAAATGCAGGAATGTGAATAAGGTCATTTGATGTTCATAAAGACCATTGACTACTTTTTAAAAATGCGGGTCGAGAAGTGGGTTGAGTCGGTCCTTTTCAAATATATTTCTTGCAGTCTGAGAAGCTGGGTCGTTTAGACATCAACCCGCGCAACACTGCTAGAAATGTATGTCACAGGTCGCTATGTGCCGTTGGTCTGTTGCTGGGTGAGAACGGCTCACAAGCCATATGGCAATGCATCTGTAACAACCCTTATCTCAGCCATGTTGGAATACTGGGCTAGCACATCTGGACAGCTCAGTATGTTTCAGTCTCTGAAAGGCTGTTTCCTGGGGCTCTACTTATATCCATTCATTCCTCTCCTTCTGCAGTTCTTTCAGTAGTGTGTTATTATGGCTAGTTGTGGTAAGAATTTGGCCAGGTAATTTGCCATGCCCATGAGGCACTGTATGTCTTACACACATGTGGACTGTGGTAAGTGCTAAACAGCCTTGACTTTCAGCTTTTCAGATCAGGCTCGATGTCCTTTGCAGAGACTTTGTAGACCACAAACATGACTTTTTCTCTTGTAACTTCACATTCCTCATTCAGTGTGAGACCCTCCTGACATAACTTCTTAAGCATATGGTACAATCTCTGATCATGCTCATGGCTGTCCCTGCCATAGACAAGAATGTCATCCACAAAACAGAGCACTCCTTCGCAACCCTCCAACATCTGTGACATTCTCCTCCAAGAATGTTCCGGGGTGGATGCAATTCCAAAAGGGACCCGGTTGACTTGGTATCTCCTGAAAGGAGTGAAGAAGGTTGTGAGAGGCCATGATTCTAGTGTGATAGGGATCTGTGACACTCTTTTCATGACTGAAATGATGAGGTGTGAGATCTACACAGGTCCATGGTGGGGTTTTTTTCCTGGTTGTGGAACGACAACCATTCTTGAACACCATTCAGTCAGCTCAGTGACCTTAGAAATAACTTCCATCTCTTCCATTCAATGCAAGTCTGCAAAGGAACCCATCTGGTGTGACACCTTGGTCAAGCTCTATGTGGTGAGGCTCTTTTAATTTGCCTAGTCCCTGAAAAATGTCCAGATAGGCTGCTCTAAAGTCTGTCTCTTGTTTCTATGACAGTGTCCACTCTCTACAAGTTTTAAAGCTGCTCGTGCTGGTCTACTCAGAACTGCATATGTAGGTATATTGAGAGGTGGTGCACCCTTTTGCTGCCATTTTTGCTTTGAAACAGCTTTTTACCTGAAGTGGGTATCTACCTGCCCATAACAGTCTCTGTTTAGGCTCCTGTAGTTTCCTGTCCCACAGTCTACCTTAAACTCAACATTTCTTTACATTTCTCTGGACTATTGCTATCCATGGTTTTGATCTAATAGTCTCTATGCAGCCCAGAAAATAATAGTTGTCAGTGTCTGCATCATCCTGAATTTCTGTCACTTCTCACAGCCCTACTGCATCTACAGAGCGACAATACTGCAGCAAAATGTCCTTTTTCCCTACATTTTGCTTCTGTTGCTGGGCAGTCTTTCCATGGATGCTTTTGTTTAGATCCACACCTGCATGTGAGTATTTGGCTTTTGTTTTTGTTGTCATTTCTGTTTCCACTGACTTTTGCTGGTGTTTATAATGATGTCAAGGTTTGCTTTTTGTCTTCCATAATGTTACTGTGGAGTATAGTTTCCTATTTCTTTACTCTTTCACTTTTTGTATAGCTTTAGCAAGCGTCAGGTGAGAATCCATTTGTCATTGGTCAGACAGTCTTTTGTCTTTCATCCCAACTATGATTCTGTCCCTAATGAGCTCCTCTGTCAGTGCTCCAAAGCCACAATTTTAGGAAAATGTGTGCATCACTGTGATATCAGCTTCCACTGTCTCTCTGTCCTACTGATGTCTGTCGATAATCTGTGTCTTTTCAAAAATTATGTTTTCCGACACAGTGCTGCTCAAACGCTGCTTTGACAGCCTCATAGATCTTTTTGTCTGCATTAGTCAGTGGTAAAACTGCTAGCACATCATCTGCTGCATCACCCATTGCATACAGGAGCCAATTCCTCTGGTATTCTCCCTCCTTTTTATTGAGAGCAGTTGTGATGCAAAACCTCTGGAATCTGTGGATCCACCGTCTGCTGGCCTTGAAAAGTCAAATGAGTCTGGGAGTGTTAACTACACTGGGTTGGATTCCAGCTCAGTGGTGTGCTCAGACCCAGCTGATCCTCAGGCTTCATCTCCCTCTGGACTCTGGGTTTACTGCGTTTTTTGTCCCTTGCTGATTTAAGGTGTTTTGTGGTGGTGTCCAGGGGCAAGAACGTGGCAGCTACGTTTTTTAGCCAGTTAACTAGCGTGGGTCTGTATAGCTTAGTTACAGAGACACATCTACACATATTTCATTGTTAGGTTGGGGCAGAATGCTGCTAGCAGAAGTGAAAGTGAAACCTATTGTTCATTATATCAATTATGGGGCGGGCATTGATCTGCCTTGGCGGAGTCTGTGCTATTCAAGTGCTTTTTGAGTTGTTTACGGGGTTGTTGTTGTTTTGTTTGTTTGTTCTGAACTGAGCAACATGTTTCATATATATATATATATATATATATGTTTACATGTATGGGTCTTCATGTCATATGATGCACAATTAATTTTTTATATATTTGATGCAACAAATTAATTCTGAAGACTTTGAATGTGCCAACTTATGACATTGTTTTTTTTTAATATATTACAAGTGAATGATATAACTTGTGAAAAGGAAGTTCAGGCCCTGAATTTTGCATGAGATCAGATTTTTCCAAATGAAATTTCCATAAAAATTTGACATGACTGAGAAAAATGGATTTCATTTTTGGATTCAGTGGGGCAAAATTGTTCAGTTGAACAAAACACAGACAGCCTTTTTTTTTTTTTGGAACCCACTGTAATAAATGACTCGTTAATCATTGACAAATTGTTCTTCTCCCTTTTCTTACTGTTGCATTAAATACTCTATGAATTATGTATTACTTTTCAAAAAACCACAAACCAAACCTTTAACATCCCACTCTCTTCACTATAATGTACTCGGAGAAAAGAATATGTTTGCTCACATCATTTTGGTGATGGACATGGTGGTGCAGTGGTTAGCACTCATGCCTCAGAGCAAGAAGGTCATAGGTTCAACTCCAACACCTTCCTGTGTGGAGTTTGCATGTTCTCCCCATGTCTGGATGGCCACTCTTTGTTTCCTCCCACCATCCAAAGACATACACTGATAGGTTAACCCTTTAACCCCCTGATGCATCAGCGATGACGCGTTCTGAAAGGATGGTTTAGTTTCAATATTCAGAGAAAAAAATTGTTTTTCACTTTAATTTTACTGAGTTTTCTTCATGGATGTGATAAAGGGAAATAAACAGGACCAATTTAGAAAAAAGAATGAGTCAAAACTAAAACTACTGGAACCAAATTACAATATTATTTACTTATTTATACTTCATTTTAGTTTATTTTATCCAAGTTATTTAGTAAATATTTATTAGTTTTTGTTATTTTTGTTCCTTATTTTGTTTTATATTTCTACATTTAATATTGTATTTTAATATTTTTCTTCAATTTTGGACAATTTGTGTGTTATTTTGTTCAGCTTACTTATTATTTTGTTGGTTTATTATACATTGTTGGTGGTTATTGTCCATTTTGTTAGTTATTTTATTAATTTTGACTAGAACGGTTAAAAGTCTCATGAATTAAAGGGTTAATCAGTGAATCTAGATTCGAGATTGTCAACCCTGTGGTGAACTTTTGACTCATCCAAGGTGTACCCCACCTTCACCCCTAAGTGGCTGGGATAGGCTCCAAGCAACCCCTGTGACCTTAATGAGGATTAAGCAGGTTCAGAAAATAAACGTGCATATTTTTTATGCTTTGTGCCTTTTCCCCCCTCATTCTTTTCCCTTGTGAATCAAGTCACAATAATGATGCACATGGTCACTTCTCTAAATGATTGGATCAGGGTTGAGCAACGGTATCACCTCACCCATATTAAGCAAGATTCTTTAAGGTCAAGGACAGCACGCACACCAGCACACACTCTTATCAAAACACATTTGAAATATAATTTATTGCACATTTAAAGATCAACATAAAGTGGCACAATACCCATTTCAATCCTGTTACACCAAAACAAAAGACAAAAGAAGTCCTTACAAAATGCTCACACCTTCTCTTTATAACAATTGTTTTTGACTTTAGAACAAAATGGCCATAGAGTTGCAGGAATGCCAGACCGAAACTGCATAGATTTATAAAAAAAAAAAAAAAAAAAGTATAAATAAAAAGGCTTCTTTATATGGCACAGATAATCCAATCACACTTTAACTTTACTCATACTTGTCATGAGCACATCAACTTCCACATTGTCCTGGTGACTAAAAGGTGATTCAGTGCGTCAGAACAAACAGGGTAATTCCCCATTCTAAAAAAAAATAAGGAAAGCACTGGATAATACATTTTCTATATGTCAAGCCCAATTTAAAATTGTCTTTTGCAGATACATAGTCCAATATTAAGTCTTAAAGTCCAATATTAAAAAGAAACAAAGAAACACATTCCTTTTAGCCCCATTTACAGGAGAATCTTCTTCAAACCTTATGGGAGTAGGCGTGCATCACTGTAAAAACCTCAGCATTGAGGTGCAATTCATCTGAGAGAAGAAAAACTATACAAAAACAAATTACATGATAGTCACAGTCATTTGTGTAAGATACTATTTACATCTTTGACCTTATTTTTCCATCTCATATCACAACCGCAAAAACTGTAAACCCCTTTTCATTGTGGCTTCATCCACATTTTTAATTAATTTAGCCATCATTATATCCTCAGTGAATATTCATTTTAGCATTGGCATTAAGATTACAACATTTCATATTGCTGCATGGCTCATATTTTGTGGTTTCATCCCGTTTGTTGGCAAAAATCTATAATCATACGTATTGTTCCTGTGCTGACTACATTATTAACCAAACCACTGTGAAATGAATGACACCCAACATAAATATCTGCCATTTGAAAGTGGCTTACATGATACAAAAACCCAACTCTAAACAGCTACAGTATGTACAGTATGACAGTGATAACTGGAATCAGTGGGTAAGACATTTTTTTAAAAATAAGTTTATATAAGGTTGATGCCGCAGATTGAAGTCTGTTAATGATCCCCTCTCTTCACCTTAACCTTGAGTAAACATACACTTGTTGATGTACAGTACGGCATAAATACAAACCTTGCCAATGGTCAAGAGAAGAACAGCACAAAAGCATGCTAACTGATTTTAAAATCAACTCTCATAGTAAGCAATAAACACAGTTTTATTAGGGTTACCTGATTGAAGTTTTACAGTTTCACTAGGGCAGCCTGGTTGCATATTTCATACGAACGCAACAGCCAAACCATAGGTATCATACATACCTCAGCTAACAGTAATGGGTTTATTATCTGTCTTGTCTAAGAAATAAAGTGAAATTTCATGGGTAAATTGTGTTTCATTAGGTCATTGTCTGGTCAGGAACTAAAAACCTGAGTATGATTCTTGATATTAAAACAGTATATACATGGACAGCAGTGAATTCAGGTAATGCGTTTGGCACGGACCACAAGAGGCTTCTTTTGGACTTATCATCCAGAGCCGAGTTGGATATTGGTAGCCATATCAGCCTCTTATGTGGTCTAATAAATGCTTAAAAGCTACTCCATTTATAGCTCAGAGGATCTGAACTAATAACTCCTCAAACTGCTCTTTAATGTTGCTATAGCAGTGCTGATTATTTTGATGTAATTTCCAGTTAAATCAAAGTTAATCAAAATGACAAGCATTCAAACAATACCTGTTCAAAAACATTTTAATTATCCAGCATATGTCAGGAAATACAGGCTGGAAACAGGATAAGTGATAAAGGCCTCGTTTCATTTCAGATTACCTACTTTACAACCTGTCTGTGGAGTACATTTACCCTGGTACTACCATGATAGTGGTTCTGACAGCCATGAAGATTGAGAATCACTGGAAAAAAAAAAAAAAACATTGTCTGCCACTGAACAAAACCTTGAATCACAGGAAACATATTGTCCAAGTAAACATAAATAAAGATGCAAGTTCCAGAGCCGAGCAATTTGGAAATACTTTGAAGAAGCAGCATTTGAGACTGGAGAGAGAGAGAGAGAGAGAGAGAGAGAGAGACATACTGAAAATCAGACAGAAACTGAGAAAGAAGAGAGGATGATGGGAAATAAATGACATTAAGAGACTTTCCTTTGGCACCCGTGCCACTGCGGCAGTGCTCTTCTGTGGACGAGGTGGAAAGGTACCAGATGAGGGTCAAGAGATAGAACAGAAAAGGAAAAGAGGGACCAGAACAAACACCCCCTTTGGTCCTCTCTTTGTCAGGAGGTTTCATCTTTTCCACTCTCGTTTCATCTCTAGATCCTGATTTGGTTTCTCCCATACCTGTCAGTTCTCAAAAAATAAAAGATAAAAAAAAAAAATTAAAATAAAAAAAAAAAAAAAAGTACCCGCAATTGTAGTCCCTCAATCACAGCCAGAATCAGCCCACAGGTGTTCCCCCTTTTTAAAGCCATGAACCTCAGTTCTGCACCAAACTGTGCTGACAACATGGAGAGAACAGCAAGTTCCTGCAGAAAGGAGGTTCTCCCGGGTTCTCTTGTTGCAGTTCCTTCCTTTATGGCACACAAGGGACTTCTGCGGCTCTCTTTTTACTTCCACAGAGGAATCCTTACCAGATGAGTTTCACAGGCTCTGATGCTCCCAAAGGCGCTCCTCTGAGGTCGGTTAGTGCAGATCGCTCTGTGTTGAGGTTCCTCCCCTAAGGTTGGTTCAGTGTGTGGTTCTATAGGTTCTCCCCAGGCTGATACTGGGGTTCTGTGGAGGTGAAGTAGTCCTCAAGGAAGCCCTGCAGGTACTCAAACGTGGGCCTCTCTTCAGGATCTTTCCTCCAGCAGGAAAGCATGAGCTCGTGTAAGGAGCTGGGACACTCTGATGGACAGGGCATCCGGTATCCACGTTCCACCTGATCAAGTACCTCACGGTTCACCATACCTGCCCAGAGAGAACAACAAAATAGATTAACCCCTTACCAACTTTATGTCCTGGCACGTAGATTACATTATTTTAATAACACCTATATATACAGTTCCCACAGTAATGCACCTCCATTTGTCACACATCAAATGAAAGCAAATAAACTCATCTTTCTGAATATATAAAACATTCTGAGGTGCAACAGCAACACCACGTACACAAAAGGTTGTTTTCCAGGAAGGACAAATATGACATATTTGGCTTCTCTTATTTTGGAGGCTGTCATCTAATCAATCATCTATGGATCTGGACAAATGTGGTGTTGTTTTCTTCGTAACACTCCAGCAAATATAATCTAGTCAAGTATTTAGATCCAAAACACATAAGGCACCAAAACTGGAGGAATATTTGTCCAACCTCAGATCTCTGTTGTTGTTGTTTTTTTTTTGTTTTTTTCCCACCAAATATTTATTTTAATCCTTTTTTTGCTGAATATGTGTATTTGAAGCAAATTTTCCCTCTATAAAATACATAAACAACCATAGAAAACATGCTCTAAAACTTAACATTATCACAAATAACGTTTGAACTGCAAAGTGCCAAGACATCGGTCTGTGTTTCAGTCCATATCTACCAAATACAACTGCATACATCATGGTTTCCACAAAAAAATTAAGACAAAGGAGAGAAAAAAATCTAAATGTATTACTGTTTCTAAGTCTCCAGCTTTTTACGTACCTACCTATTAAATAAACAACAAAAGTGAGTGTTTTAACCACAGGGTGTTACCTTTATAAAGACCCTATTTTCTTTTCTGTACTCCAAACGATTGAAGATTAGCTGTCATTTTAATTTGGAGAGGAACTTTTTTGCAGTGGAATGGTTAAAGGAAATAAAGATCCTTCCAGTCTGGAGCAGTTAAGGCCATAACCTGAAGCATACTTGTTAAAATCCGCTGAGAAATCTAAATGTAAATCTGCAGACCTATCTGTACAAAGGGTCTTCAAACAATTAGTGGAAAAAGAACGTAGCTCTGAGTCTGACATGGTTTAATAAAAAAAACAACACTCAGTTTTACACAGATGGACCTGAAGGCTGGTATCGATGCTTGCAGACGTGTATTGACCTAGATGGAGCATATGCTGACAAATAATCATCATTTACAGCCTCCCCCCCTAACTGTCCTTTTCCCTCATACATAGGTCTATGGTGTATTCCTCAAAGCAAAACGACAATAATTGAGTATGTTTTAAACTAATTGACTCTACGAACATTTATTCTCCATTTACTGCATATTTATTGCTTAAATATGTGATAAACAATTTATGTGAAAGCCAAAGCCAACACTTTTAAGCTAGCATGACAAGCCACTAGATGTCACTAGATTAAACAACATGTTTTCACAAAAATAAAAGTGACACAGTTATTAAATAATATAAAATAAAAGCAAAGGAGGAGTTACCAAATGTAAGAATTATGTATATACATGGAATCCCAGGTTATTTATGAGTCTTATGAATGTTTGTATGTTTGTATGAATGTTTGTATGTTTGTATGAATGTTTGTATGAATGTATGAGCTGCTGCCCTCCATCAATGATACCGACTGCTGTAGATTTAAAGTTAAAGAATTTTATTTAAGCCAGACAAACATGTGTCAGCTTGCATCTACCTTGATGACATTTGTACATTTGATCTGGTTTTTTTTTTTTTTTTTTTTGCTCCAGGCAGTTTAGAAATGAGAAACAACCCTCTGCTTTTTTGTCCATCACAAACTGCTCAAGTAAATAAATACAAAATCTGGCAAAAAGTTACTAAATTTGTCACATCAACAAAGAAAAATTAAGTTGACAACATTAATTCAAAGAAATGGATATTTTCCCATCTTATGTTTTGTTTTTTTACCCCCCTCCTATTTTTCCAAGACTGTATAGACTCCACAAATTAAACACCTAATACAAAGTACGTATGATTACAATTGCTGACTCCATCTTTAATCGTATTATCATACCTGCTTTACGTTAAAAGACTTAACATCATAGTTGTTGTTGCCCCTTTATGTTGTGCACATTTTGACAATGGACTCAGTTTGTGTCATTTTTTATTTGACTGATTTTGTACCACTATTGTTTTTGTTTTTTTGCCCAACTGTTTTATACTTGCATCATTTATTCTTCACTTCCACAAAGCCTCAGATTAGTTAAGACACTTAATTTAAATCCAGATTACCAACCCACCTGTTCTCAAATGCATTTAAATATTTTTTATTAATCAGTTCCGATCTGCACTTTCTTTTAAGCGCAACATTTTTCATCCGTTTATCTGCTTTATGCTTTTTTCTTTCACGTCTATAATTGTTATTGCTTCCCTGCTGTAATGCTTTTAATGTTTTATGTAAAGCACTTTGAATTGTGTTGTGGATGAAATGTGCTATATAAAAAAACCTGCCTTGGCTTGTTTTACAGAAGATAAAACCACATTGCATTTCACTATATTGTGCAATGCCAATAAAACCTATTGTATTCTATGTAAAAAAAAATATTATATATATATATATATATATATATATATATATATATATATATATATATATATATATATATATATATATATATATAGTGATATATATATAGTGATCCTTCACCTGGATATGGGACTCTGCCTTTGGTTGCCAGTTCTGTGAGCAGGACACCAAAGGACCAGACGTCAGATTTGATGGTGAAACGTCCGTACAGAGCTGCCTCCGGCGCTGTCCATTTAATTGGGAACTTGGCTCCTAAAAAAATAATGAGGATTTTAAGAAGCAGCACAGTATAATTTGAATACATGAGGTCATGGAATGAAAACCAAAAACCAACAAAACATCACGCCTGTCTATCTTTAGTTTAATAGAAGACAGAATATTGTGTGGTGGAAAGGGGAAGTGTGGACTTACCCTGTCTTGCTGTGTATTCATTGTCTTCAATGAGTCTTGCCAGACCAAAGTCAGCCACCTTACACACCAAGTTGTCTCCTACCAGGATGTTAGCCGCTCGCAGGTCTCTATGTACGTAGTTCATCCTCTCTACATAAGCCATACCGGCAGCAATCTGGAAGTAAAAGGAAATAGATTGTCACAAATTTCTTTTGGTTGCGTTATGTGTAAGTAGAACTTCAAGAGCACAAGAAACCAAAGACTGAACTGTACCTGAGCAGCCATGTCGACTAACTGAGGCAGACGGAGCATCTTTCCTGCATCTCCTTTAAGGAAGTCCAGAAGGCTACCTGTGAACATAAGAAACTAGATTTAACATCAAATCTAAAACTTAGAACCTTCAAACTAAATAACTTTATCATTTCAGTTATTATTGTTGTCATTATTTCATTCAAAATGTGGGTATGACTGAAGCTTCTAATACTAGACTGGTTATGATGCATATATTTTGCTTAGGGTGACCATATGTATGGGTTTTGTCTGGACAGGCGGCTCTAAAAGCGGACTGGCCGGACGTCTGTCATGCATCCTCACTTTTTACATTTTGTCCTTGGGTCCTTAGGATGAAATGTAAAAAGTGCGGACATGTGACAGACGCCCGGACAGTCTGGTTTTAGAGCCGTCTGTCTGGACAAAACTTGGACATATGGTCACCCTAATTTTGCGATCATGACCTTTTCCATTGAACAGATTTTTCATCCAAGGAAGTAACAACTACAAACCAAAATGCAACATTTATTTTAACAGGAATTAGGACAAAATCTCATATTTCACATGTATCAGTTTTGACCTGTGTCACATAACACTATTCCACTCCACAGTAATGGTCTTTATCCAGTATTACCTTGGCTCATGTACTCGGTCACAATATAGATGGGCTCCTCTGACACCACAGCGTAGAGCTGGACCAGTTTTTCATGCCTAAGCTTCTTCATGACCTGTGCTTCTTGAAGGAAGGCCTCTGGAGACATGGTACCAGGCTTCAGTGTCTTTATGGCTACCCGTGTTGTACCGTTCCACGTACCTGTAAGAAAACACAATTAAACAGGATTCCTCAACATAATTTTACTAAGGAATAACTCACAGGTTCTTATGTCCTATTCATATGGGCCCAGTATAACCAGGGGACCTAATTGTGTTTTAGAAGTTACCCCCTGATGTGATTCATGTGGTGCGTTCACATGGAATGAGGAAAGTTTGTGTTTTACTCAAATTTAATGAGATCTCTTGGACATGATGTCAAGGCTCTGTGTAACAAAACCCAGAGTGACATAAACCTTCCTCATACCTTTATAGCTAATGTCGTTTTCCACTACATAGTGCCAGCTTGGCTTGGCCTTTTTAAGTTTCCTTTACGAATAAGAATCTGGTACCTAGTACTAGTTTTTTGGTATCACCTCTGTTGAGGTTCTAGGACTGGGGAACAGATACTAAAACATGATGTGTAAACACTGCAGACCACTGACTGCCTGTGTGAGCTACCGTTTTACAAAAAAAACAAATGCAGAAGTTGACAGTAAATATACCAGTAAGTAAATCCATATGACAGCCCACAAAACTACACCATGGTCATTCACAGACGTTCAGTCCTTGGTGGCAAACATCAAATTCAGCACAAGCTTAATGAGGCAACACACAATGAGTGAGTATATAAGCAAACCTCTGAACATATGACAAGGATGTAGCGTGCCACATCGCTATGACGTCCAGGTATTCTAAAGGCAGTAGTATCCTGTAATGGAAACCGTCTACAGGAATAATACCTAGTACCCGAATCGAGCTGGTTCCACATAGTGGAAACAAGGCATAAGTATACTGTACCTTTTGTGATTCCAACTTCAAACAGATGTGTAGTGGACTAATAGGACTAATATTAATATCACCAGATCTCTGAATTTGGTGAAATACAATCAATGAATGACATATTATTTATATACGTAGCACCAAATCATGACACTTTACATTTAGCGCTGGCCTGGGCTACACTTTTAATAAACCAATCCACAGAAATTCAACAGAATGCTGTTAGGATGACAGGTACATTATGGTGGAATTTTACTTTACATTTACAAAATAGATTTGTACAGGATCCATGTTGGTTCCGGGGAAATAGGGCAATAATGTATTTTATATATATATATATATATATATATATATATATATATATATATATATATATATATATATATAAAAATTTTACATTTATTTTAAATCAGTATTTACCTCATCTTTGTCTTTTGCAATGTATTTTTATTCTCTGTATATTTAATTTCCAATCTACATGACTACTGGTGAGATGGATGTGACATGAGGAATCTGTAGTGTTCAGTTCGTACCCATCCAGACTTCTCCAAAACAACCCTGTCCCAGTTTAAGGTCAAGGCGGAGGGACTCTCTGGGAATCTCCCAGGCATCTCTGGCCAGTCCCTGGGTCTGTGGTTTGGCCACTGGACATACATCCGTTAGAGCGTGGCACAGCCCATCAGAATGCTCTGATAGAAAGAAAGAAGGAGATGAGGTTCAGGTGAAGGGTAACGTCATGACAAAACTCTGACTGGAGGAATTGTGAGTGCTTCTGTTGTGTCCTGAGTCAGATGGGGTGGTACTCACTGCGGTAGTGGAAGACTAGCTGCTGTAGGCTGGTGAACTGGGTGCGGGAGGTGATGTAAAAACCTCCGCTGTCCAGCTTCCTGATCTTGTAATGTTTAACATTCAAGCCTTTTGTGTTGTCATAATCCAGCACTGACAGGCAATACGCCCCTGTGAACAAGACGAAAGGACAGACACAAACAGGTTAAACCAATAAAAGCAGCCAGGTGCCAGCCTGTGTGACAGCTGCTCTGTGGGGTTTCCTAACAGCTGTGGTGGGAAAGCCTGTTGGCCCCTGGACACTCCGCTAACGCCTTCTGTCCTTCTGTATTTCAAAGTGAAGGCTGATGATATGAGATGAACATGAATAACAATTAACTTATTATGTGTCATCTATTTATGAAAGGCTTCCTGCTAACCATGTTTAATGATGTGCTAAAACAAGCACTGATTAGGTCATTTTGGGATCGAATTAACAATAAAAACTGCCTTTTGAGAAGTGAGTCTAACGACTGAAGAGATTTAGCACATCTAGACCCACTAAGAGGTTCTTTCAACAAAGACTGAGAAAAAAAAGAAAAAAGAAAATCAATCCCTCTTGATCGGACTTAAATGACTGTTCTGTTCTCACCCAAAAGCAAATCTAGTCCAAGAAAACATCCTCTGAACTGACAGTATATAGACAAATACATCAAATGTCAAGTAAGACTACAGCAGATAGATCACATCCATTTCCACACTTTTGTTTTAGAACAACACCAGCACTGAAGATAGGCCTGGATGAAGAACCCATTATCATCATGGAACAGGGTAAAAACTGTTTTGTGTGTATTCCTTTAAAATAATCACACCATCTGGGACATTACTAAGCCCAGACTGATATGATAAAGGTTGACTGGTCTGCATCAGGAGGAAGCCCTGGCAGTAAAATGGCTGTTTCCCCACAAAGGAAAACAGTAATACAGTAGAACATGTGGACAACATGATGAGTAGGATGTGTAGCGTATAGTGTGTATGCTGCTGGCTGCGGGGTTGTTGTTAACAAGTGGAGGTGAGTGTCAAGCGTTAATGACAGGTTCCAACAAACTGCCACTTATGAGTCACACTACAGTCGAACGCTGGCACTGAATCTAACCGATTCACTGGGTTATTTAAAATAAAGACAAATAGAACATGCACTGACACAACCACCTAATACAATTACAAAGACAATAATAATAATGTATTTGTATTTAATAGTGTTTATTCTATTAATGCATACACAAAGTATATAGAATGGATAAATTATTCAGTCGCCCTCACATTCACACTCTGGTGGTGGTATACAACTACTACTACTACTGAGGCAGACAACGGCTGTCAAACTGTGCCAGCGGCCCCTCCAATTACCACCAAACATTCACACACCGCTGTGAGTAGGAGGCAATAGTGGCATGGAGTATGTTGCTCAGGGATAAAATGGCACATTGCTAGGACAGAGTAGGATTTGAACCACCAACCCTTCAGTTATTGGACAACCCACTCTATGTCCTGATGACCCATCCAAGATCTACCAAAAGCTAAAGGAGATTTATTTTCACATCTCATACTAAAACATGGCTTTAAACAATTTATAGATATTTTTAAGACCATCATGACTGGAGTAACTGCACTGACTTTAGTAATGCTCCTAGTGCTAATCCAAAATAAGATCGAGGTATGTCTGACAATTACTGGCTTTATCTGTTTCTGTCTTCTAATATGAGATCAATGCTTTTATGACATGACTGCCGTTTACATGAAAATGTCATGTTCCTTATTTTCAACACATTTTAACTAAACACTAAAGCCAATTCATTTTTAAGTAAACTAGTACTTAAGACATTTTGAAGGCAGTTTAAAGCTTAAAATGAGGTCTATTGGATTTTAATCTTTTGCAGTTTAAGTCTCAAGGACCGCCACAGGAAATCTTTCCTGCCCCAAGGAATAAAACTGTTCAACTCATCACTGTTGCGTTGGCGATGACAATGAGTAACTGGCAATTTTTACACTATTAGGTTATCAACACAGTCGAACTCTTTACATGGTCTTTGATAACACTGCTATTAGGGAACTGTTTAACTTGTGTGGAACTGTTTAGGCTACACATATATTTTTGCACTGGTCCATTTGGCACTGATACTACTAATTATTATTGTACTTCCAATTTATATTGTATATAGCCGAATACCTATGTATTTAAGTTTTTTGTAGATATATTTAACATTTCATATCCTTGTTCTAATACGACACTAGCACAAACGCCAATGCCTATACTGCTGCAACAACTAAATTTCCCAACTTGTGATGAATAAAGTATGTCTCCATCCATCCATCCATCCATCCATCCATCCATCCATCCATCCATCCATCCATCCATCCATCCATCCATCCATCCATCCATCCATCCATCCATCCATCCATCCATCCGCAGACTCTGTCTAAGTTTTGAAGTGGGTCACATCTTTGGTGTTTGTAGTTTGAGCTCAAACGATTAAATCTACAATACAAGCAGAAGACTTTTGCTCATATGTGTCACACTGTGAACCTCATGTCTGACATCTAATACAGAGCGCACCCCTAGGCCAACTCACCTCCTGCCAGAGCTCCTCCCACTTTCCCTGATCACATCTCCCGCTTTACTGCTCTTCATGCATCTCCTCCCCTTCCTCTGACTGTATATGTATGTATATGTGTGTGTGTGTGTGTGTGTGTGTGTGTGTGTTGGGAGAACAGAGACTAATAGCCAAAGGGAAATCCAGCACCCTCCTAGGTTGACCTAGTTCTGGCAGAATGATTCACCCCTAACCATTCACAAGCCCCAATCCACTTCATTCGGCTTTTTCTTTCTCCCACTTCCTACAAAGCAATCCCCCAAAGAGCCCACCTACGTCACAGGGACTACATCTGACGGGGGGCTTTTAGAGAACCATGCCAAACTCTGCCACAAACTCAGAGAAAAAAAGAGAGTGCTACAGGCTGCAGTGAAAGTTAACATATGACTTAATTATAAAGGTTTGCCTATTTCACATCGAGTCCCTGAAGAGCTACTCAATTCAAAATGAGATCACTTCTGCTAAGTGGGGTACACTCCAAGGATTTTGGGAAATGTCATAATTTCCTCGACTCATCCATTGTAAATGCCCATCGAGTGCAAAACAACAACCCTTTTGTCCGACACATGCTTTTTTTTTTGGAGGGGGGGGGGTATTAAATTCCACACATGGAGCTCTGTCCTCTCATTCTATCCTTTGAACATTAGAAATCTAGTGTGGTATTTGAGATGTGTTGCTATAATTGTAAGCTTTCATCATGCTCTAATTGAATATGTTTCATTTATGTTAGATTATATTTACACGTTTAAAAGGAGTTATTTCTGTCTTTTTTTGTAAAACATTTTTTGTCTAATTTTATTTAATTTTTTTTTTTTAGCTTTATTTGGAAAGAGCTACAGTGTAGATTAGAGAAAAGAATAGGACATGGCATGCAGCTAATGACCTGAGCCAGAATCAACCTGTGATCATACTGTGGCTACAGTACCAGGTCAACAACTGGGGCACCCATTTTGGCCCAGTTTCTAAGTAAATAGTAAATGTGTTACTGCTGAAGGGGTCTTCCTCACAGAAGTCATTGTACAGACTGCAGAAGTACATTACAATCCCTTCATACATTGGAAAATTAAAGAAATTCAAGTTTCACTGTGTATTATTTCATTATTTCATTTCATTGTCGACTAAGAGAATATCACCTGCTAAAAACGCCCCATGCTTTTCTTTCCACCCTAGGGTTTTTGTTTCTTTTTTTTTTTTTTCGTAAAGGGGATGTGAGCTTCTATCCACATGCTCATAGTGACAGTAATACACCTTAAAACTCAATCCCACCTGCTACCAAGTCTTATTTAATGACCAAAAAAGAAGAAGAGGAAGTCAATTCTGTGATACAGTGGAAAGATGGTGGACCCTGGAGGTGGCTCACTCCTTCAATAGGACACCACCAAAAAAAAAAAACCCCACCACTTCTTATTTTTGCAGTTACACACTTAGGCATATCACGAGTAGGAGGTTCTCAAGTGTTGTTAAATGAAACAACACATAATTAAGCTTAGGACACAGTGAGATAGAATATCTGTATCTGTGTTTCAGATGTCTTTTTTCCATTTTTGGTTCCTTTCTGGCATTTTCACATACGAACTCAGGACAATACCCAAACCTGTTCTGAGGCACAGCAGTGTGAAGTGTTACTTATGTGAAAATGACTTGCACTTTCACACATATAACACACAACAGAAGCATTCTCACCTATTGGAAATAGTCTGCTTGGTTTAGGTTTGCGTTATATGTCGGATGATTCATCTACATTGTGAGCAGAATATTGTATAAACTAGCTATTTTTTTCCTGTAACTCAACCTGATTACATTTACATACAGATCACATTACAAAAGCTAAAGACACTTTAACCTTATTGTCAGTGCTAATTTTGCCACAGTTCCCAAATGAAATGAATATATATCTTTCTTAACTGATTTATCACCATTTATTATAATAATATACTCTTTATTTTGCAAATTTTCACTGTCAATCATGCATTTTTCTATATTTATTTCCAACACTCACACTTTAGATGCTTAGGAAAACGGAGTAAATTCAAAGGTTATTACAGCAAAACAGAAGGAAAACTGAAGAAAAACATGATTTTTCTTAATTTTTCTTTTTTTTTTTTTTTTTTTACATCTACCACTGAATGTAAAAACAAGTGTCTCCATCCACTGCCGTTAATCAAACTCCATGGGTTTTACTGATGAATAAAACATGATGGTGTTTCTATGTTCATGATGGAGCCTCTGAATATCCAAATGGGTCATATTACAATGTAATAAAAAGTATCTGCTTCAGACATTAAATGTGTTAAATCTTACATATTTTAATAAGGTGAATCAGAAAACAAATGACAAAGTGCTGGTTAGTTCATGTTTTCAATACATATGATGGTGTGTTATTCGACATATATGGTGGTTTATGTACATGTATCCAATGGATTTGTAAATATTCTACTTGAAAGAACCTGTAAAGTGAATGGATTAGACAGTGTTTTGAAGTAGATCTGGTAAACTAAAAACTATTCTCTTGTTCAATCTAAGAATTTCACATTTTAACCTAAGACTTTTCTTGAAAACTTGAGCGAACCAGCATTTAAGACTTGAGGTTTTTTTTTTTTATCAGTAACACACATGTGGTAAAATTTTATTAGTTTTAGCCCAGAAACATTTTAATTGACATGTATTGATAGAACTAGCGGATCAACAAAAAACATCAGTAGATGCTTTGATTTCCAGTGGATGTTTGGGTCTTTATGGGTTAATGTTACACAGGGTCACACATTAACAACAATGAGGGAAACAGATGAGCTCATCAATAGACCATCTAAATAATGACAGCAGCCTCCAGAGTGATACAAACATCTGCTTCCTCACCTTTAGTCGTCTCGCTCTCTCTCACCAAAAAGGTTCCCCGCCTGTTCTGCAAGTTCAAAAGGAGCCTTTCAGAGTCACGGCGAGTGATCTTCCCAAAATACCACCTGCCAAAGTGGGCCAGAGAGAATAAGATCAGTGAGGAGCGACGACGGAGCGACAGGAGTAGGCAGGCAGGGCTACATTTAGACTGGAAATATAGAAGACAGCGTAGGATGATGTATCTCAAAATAGGGATAGTCTTTAGCTTGTGGAAACAGAACCGAAAAAAATCAAAATAAATAACCTGTCTGCACTAAAAACTGCTTAAATGTTTACAGGGGAAAGTGCGAAACAGAGAGAAACAAGAAGAGGATAATATACTCTTCTGCTTGGATGGAGTCAGATGGAGCGACATAGTTGCTGGGGATATATCCACTTTCTCCTGTCGTCAGGGAGCGAGCGAGCCACCAATCCCCTTCTCTGTGACAAAGACAAAAAAAAATAGATCAACAGCAAGAGTCAGTCAGAAACAGACAGACAACCAGGCATCCACACAAAAAAAAAATCCTTCAGTTTATTCCTTTACTTTGCATTTACTAGAGAAATAACAGAGGAAAAGACTGGTGTTAATCTATGGTGTTTTAATTTGATATCAAAGCCCATTAAAACACAAAAATGATGCATCTCACTTTACCCCATTTACTGCTGCAGAACATAAAAGTGGGTTCATTCAGTGGGTGGAAATATTTGTCAACGTCTCATGTTTAAATTTGAAATAGAAGTGAGTAAGAAAATGATGAAAGCAACATCACCCAAAATATTGATGCATCTTACATATGTGCTTTTAATAGATTTTGGTCAAAACAAACTATGTTTTCATGCATGTCCTCCAGTAGGTATTATTCCTACTGGCTGGTTTTACAGCGTATGACATTAAGGGTCAAAGTCGCACTTTTGCAACCCGCAATATAAATGAATGAAACAGACAGACCATAGCTCCAAATTGCCAAATGTCCCAGCTGATAAATGTCAGACATGTGATTCTTCAGTCCTAACAACATTTAGGGCGATGTTTCTATTCAAAGTGAAGAAGAAAATCAAATTTGAAACCAAAAACACCCATGAAAATGTTACATTTTACTGAAAATTAACCAATCCAATATGATCACAGCCCTGTGACGTCACAATATGCAAATTAGATGAGGAAATTTACTCCCATCATGTAATTTACAGTATTTTTTATCCACTTCCAATCTGCACCTTTTTTGAAATCTCGATATCAAAATGTAATAAAAAATGAATAAAAAATAAAATTAAAAAACTCCAGCACGTTAAGGGTTAACAGTCTTCTATTATTCCTGTTTATAATCTGTGCACAGGTCGATATGTGATGCCCTTACTTAATGTGGAAAAGTGGTTGGAGCTTGTGGAATTTTACTTCTATGTTAAAGTAGGATTTTCCACCAGTGGAGAATTGGTTCAACCATGTGAACACAGCTTCCTACTTTCATTCCTTTAACCATCGTCTTGAAAAGACAAGGGTGACGATCTTTAAAAGTAGACATGTCTCTGGACAGTTTTTTACTTTGTGTCGTCTTACAACAGCTTTGGAAAATATAAACTGGTTAGTTCGATTACAACACATAGGACTTACTGCAACTGGATAAAAAGGCTGTGTTGTAAACTATGGCAAAACCCCCAATTGCGACACATCCTAATATTCTTTAGACATGGATACAGAACTATCCATGTCCAAAGAATTTTGTCAAAACCTGAATAATAATCTGCATATGTGTTATATTTTAAACACAAAATAATACAGAATATCTGACTGAAAAATGAATACTGAAAGATGCTCAAATTTTGCATAATAATATTATAAGCTATTTTGACTATAGGTCTTTTTCACACCATTTGTTGGCAGCAAAACACACAGAATATCACCAGTCTCATCCTTTAAATACCATGCTATCTGCAGCACAGCATGTCTCAAATAAGGTCCTCATATCAAGATAGGCTTATCTTCGTGAAAGAAAAAAAAAAAAATCTCTATTAGAGGCAGAAATATTCAAACAATGTTCTTTTCTAGGCCACGGGAAAAAATAAAGACATGCTTTCAAAAACTCTGCATCTCATCCCACACCTAGAAGTGCACAAATTAATATGAAGAAAAACATTAAGAGAGGAAATGGACAGACGTATTGTGACCTTTTGTTCCACTTGCAATTCCTGTGCTGAAATGGCTTTTAATATAAGGCATGTGTGTTATCTTCTAAGCAAAGTAGTCTACATCAAAACAACTGCAGTTACTATTCATGCAGCACAGAAAAGACTGTGAACAAAAGACTGTTAGATTTCTCTTTTTTTTTAATAACTGCATTAAGTATTACTGACCTGAAGCTGTACTTTTTCCTAGGAGAAACCATGGAGCATGAGAAAGAAAGAGAGGGGGAGAGATAACAGACACAGCAGACACATCAAAACACAGCAAGGAGGCACAGCAAGGCAAGCAGCACAGCACAGACAGGAGTGGAGGAGCTGCATATGCCGTGGGACTACGCAGTAGGGTGGCACTTCTAATGCCAGAGAAATTTGTAGAAAAATAATCCTACAGTAGAAAGCTGTGAATGCATCACCTATTAACTTGCCATAAATGATCAAATCCCCAAATCATTAAAAAGTCCTGGAAGAGTTCCAGACACAATTCAAGAAATCACATGTATTATTAATGTATGTTCAAAGTCTCCCATGTAAAACTGCTTTATAGTGTAGATGAGGCCCGAATTAATTGCGTTTCTCACCCCTACCATGTAGTACCAGACTATAGATAAAGAACAGCTGCAGACATATGGTAGGAAGTTATGGAAGGAGTTCATAGGAAAAAAGAAAGAAAGAAAACACCACTGTTCTGACTTTAAACACCTGTGTAAGGACAATGTTCCAGACGCTTTATTTTAAAATACAAGGGTTTGAAATTTGTGTAATATTCACCGTGTTTAAGTTATACCGAGCTAAATAGCACATTTCTGAGCCATTGAGTATGTAGAGCACAGGTGTCAAACATAAGGTCCGGGGGCCAAATGGTCCAGTCCGGCCCTTGGGATGAATTTGTGAAATACAAAAATAGATATTATAAGAATCACTTTAGTTTAGGTTCCACATTCAGACCAATTCCATCTGAAGTGGGTCAGACCAGTCTAATCCTACATAATAATCTATAAATACTCGCAATTTGTGTTTTTCTCTTTGTAAATGTAAATATTTTCACGTGTTTACACTAAAACGAAGTAGAATTACACAAAATGTTTGAATAATCTGAACAAATATGACGAACCTGAAGTGTTTCAAGAGAAATCGGTGCAATTATAACAATAATCTGTCATAATCTATCATTTATTAAATATTTTGTGTATTTGTATTTGATCCACTATGAGCTGCAAGTTATAATGAACATGTGTAAATGATAAAAGGAAGCATAATATTGTTAAAATTAGGCTTATTCTTTCATTCTTTTTTCATGTTATTCACATTATTTGAACAGATAAGTTTGTCAGCGTATACCTTTTACCGTTATTTAATTTTTTTCCACTCTAAAATATGGAGACATTTTTGGAGTTCATATTACTTATGCATTATTATGTTATTATTTCCCTGATTTGGCCCAATTCAGATCAAATTTAGCTGAATGTGGCCTCTGAAATAACATATGTTTGACACCCCGGATGTAGAGGAATGAAACATGACTGTAAATCTCCCATAAATGCTGAATATGAGGAGCAGATTAATATAAGTATAGCATAGTTTTAGTCAACAGATGGGGCGGACTCGCTCTGCAGTTACTAGCTCTGACGCTTGTGTCTCATTCAGATGCACATTTGCTCACACTCACATGTGCGCCTCTGAATCTGTTCATTTACATATTTGTCAATGTGTGGTGGCAGAGAAGGAAACAGATCATTGTCATTTCTTACGTGTTGTTGACAATCTGCAGCCTATCGCCTTTCCTAAAGGTCAGATCAGACGCTGTCCGTGACTCATAGTCATACAGTGCAACAAATGTAGTGACACCTCCTGCAACAAATGACACACACACACAGAACGAGGAATTCAGGAAACAGTGTCACAAAGTCATAAAAATAGTGCTTCTCTTTACATGTCATTTGTATCATAGCATAATTGCATAATATATTATATATTTAAACATATTGGGACATGTCACATTCAGGTCTGGGATACAGAACTATAATGACAAATGTATTAATAGATTTATTTTGTGGTAAATATCAGATTGATTATTAATATGTATGTTTTTATGTCAAATCAGCATGAACAGGTTATCTTATAGCTGTAGAGGTGATGTGTTCCAATAGTTTTGTCCGTATAGTTTATAAACATCAATATTTCCTTAAAGTTTAATGGGACATGTTTCATCCTACGTATGATGTGAAGAAAGGAGATGGTTAATTGTAGTACAAAATTATTTACAGTCAAAGCATGCGAAATTTAAAATCAGAGTCATGGCTTAAAAAAAAAAAAATCAATGTTATGATGAATTGTTTTTTTGGTTTTTTAAATTAGACATATCTGAGGCATTTTGGAAGCCAAGAAAGCAAACTAACTAGTGCAAACTAATGATATTTATCACAATCTAAAATTATATTATGACATTTGTCTTTATTGTTTTGTATCCCATAACCCTGTTCGAAAAGAAACGCCTGAATTCAAAGATTCATATAGGTCCGTTTTTATTTTATTTTTTAAATATGTATTGCTTTTTGTTGTTGTTTTTTTTGTTGTTTTTTTATGGGTTTTGACCTGAAAGAAAGAAAGAAAGAAAGAAAGAAAGAGTTCCAATACTGTTGTCCATGATTTAGGCAGTTGTGCTATGAGGCCAACAGTCTGTATTTCAGTAATCTAAAGTTTTTGTAATGTAGGTCCAGGCATTGGTAATTTGGTGTGTCCAGCTTCCAACTCTGAATCTCAAGTCGTTTTGGTCTTGTGCCAACACCTAATGGGAAATATTGACATTTAAACCACAGGTGACTGATCATCTGTGAAGGACAATGCTATCATATCAGCAGATTTCTATTTTCTCACCGTCTGTGTCTGCAGCTTACTTGCCCTACCTTTTAATGAACTGTGGTGTAAACCTGGGAACTCTCTCAGCAGTCATCGATCGGCTCATTACATGCATGGGAGCCGGCGGTTCCTGATACGCCAGCAGCTCTGCACTCTCTGAATGCGGCCACATTAACCTAACCATCTGGACTGTCTAGACACATTACAGCTTAATGTCAAGGAAAATCTGCAGAGTTTGTCACGGCAGATTTTAGAGTCGACGGGAAGATTTGACGCATGAAAGTGCAAAGACACAGCTTCCAAATGACAAACCTTTTAAACAGAAATGTGACTCGGTGTCAGGCGTTACCTAGTTTTTTTGGAGTTTCTCCAAGTAGTGGTTGAATGACTCACAACTGGTGTCAAAATTAAAACGCATTGTCAGGTCATTTTACACGCAAGTCGCTCAGACACCTTTTTTTCTGACCATCTTTCTACTCATATGTGTTCAAATCAAAAGTCTACATATAAAGATAAATGACTCCTATGATAAGTCACCAGGGGTGTCCCAATCCAATATTGATATTAGATATCAATCCGATGTCAGCCAAAACATTAGACTTTATCTGACTTCAACTAAAATTATCGATACAAGTGCTCCGATAAGCAGACCATTTTCCACTCCATCACTTCTATTCAGCGGTTTAGTTAAAACTTACTGATTATTACATCTACGAAGGAGGTTATGTTTTACCTCACGTTTGTTTGTCTGTCTGTCTGTCTGTCAAGATAACGCAAAAAGTTATGGATGGATTTTGATGAAACTTTCAGAGATGATTGATAATGCGTCAAGGAAGAAGCCATTACATTTTGAGCTATAAAGGTCAAAGTTCAAGGTCACAGTGAAGGTCAACATCTGAAACACATAAGTGGTGATATCTCAGAATCCAGACAAGATAGTATCACACAGGGGTTTTTTTTTGCATTCACTTCATCTTACCTTCAGACATCAAATGAGATAACACGGATGACATCACGTTTTGACATGATATGATGTCAAGCTAATGGTATATTTGCAAAATTTATGACCTTTACAGACTTGTGCTGCTTCGTGGAGGTCTGCACTTTCGGAGTGCTCTAGTTGATATTTGTTTTCTGTTCTTATTATTAGAGTGATACGTTTAATTTTGTTGACACTATTTTTAGTAAAGACTAAAAGCAATGATCACATTGTTTTGAGCACAGTCAATGAAACTGGAGCTGTGAACTCTGAACTCCCTTCAGAAACTGAAAGTAAAAAATATTTGATGTGAACTTTAATTATTTGCACTTTTTCAGGGTTTTCTATTTTTTTTATTGATTTATTCATTTGTAGAATATTGTAGATATTATGTTGAAGGTTAAAACCTATATGAAAATTGCTTAATAATAATAAATAGATCACTTTATCTCAGACTATTGTTCTCTGAGTAACATCACTTGATCAAACCTTTTCTAACTTCCCACACAACAAAATATGTAATAAAACCATCTATGATTTGTGTCAATATATATATATATATATATATATATATATATATATATATATATATATATATATATATATTATTAGGTGTCTGCAGAGATGATGAGGAGCAGATTATTAACTTAAGTGTCAGTGCTGATGCATTCTGAATGGATAGTTTGTTTAAATATTCAGAAAAATGCAACCGTTTTCCTTTTTTTTTTAAACTGTGTTTTTACTAAGTTTTCTTCATGGAACAGGTGTCAAAATGTAACCAAAGACTAAATTAAAACTACCGGGACCAAATGTCAATACTAATTCTCTTTTTTTTCGGAATTTTTTTGCAAATGTTCCCATGCTACTTATAGATTTGTAAATATTTATTTGTTTTTGCGCATTTTCTTTATGTTTATACATTTTGTTTTTTTACTTTATTATTTTTTCTTTAATTTTATTCCAATGTGTGTCTTACTTTGTTCTTGTTACTATTTATTTTATTATTCATTTTTGTTCATTTTATTGATGACTTTGGCCATTTTTGTTCATTTTGTTGTTCGTTTTATTTATTTATTTTTCATTGTGGAACTTCTAAAATGTCAGGAGTTAAAGGGTTAACTGAATTATGTGGAAGAGGGAAATATCTAAAATATGTAGGACACCAGCCCTCAAGGACCAGGTTTTAACACCTGTGTTTTAGATTAAACACTGTTCCAACACACCTGATTCAAATGATCGGCCTGATAATGACCCACTGCTCTGAATCAGGTGTGTTGGAGCAGGGTAACATCTGAAATATGCAGCACAGTGGTTGGAGACCTCTGTAGTAAAGCACACCATCAGTGCAAATTATGACATAATTTCACATAAAAATAGAAGTAAAAACATGTTCATCTATATTGATCAGTTTCAAGTAAACACATGAGCCAGTGGATATTTTAGAGGGTTTCAATAGTGGTCAAAGGTTGGTGATAATGCTTCACTCAGCTGTAACTAGCATTTACAAAATATTCTTATGATCCTCATTTCCAGTAAGTGCAGAAGACAACCTGTGCTGGTGTTCAGATGCTATATCCTAAATGCACACATTATATGAGGAACATGATAGTGCACTTAGTGGACTAATGGAAGTGGAAGGTTAGATTAAGCAAGTTATACTGTTATTATATTGTGGTTATATGTTGCTTTTTCAATCTGCTGAAAAAAGGATGCAAAAAAAATCAGAATTTGGATGTTCTTTTTAGATTTCCTTTGGCCAAAAACTGTTAAATTCTGGGATTCTTAAAGCAAACAGAGTTTGGGAAGTCACTGTGCCAAAACACGAAATGGCACCAAATACGTTCATATTAAATGTACATTTGAGGGGTATTCATGACATCACACTTCATTTGGCAATTCTTCATGAATGCTTAAGACACACATTTATATCAGTTATATTTAATATATATATAAACTCAGAGATAAAACACTACTCTGCTCACCTGACAGGGGTCCCCTCTGAGGTGAAGTGATGGTACCAGTGTGATCCACACCTCCAAACAGAGCCAGTTCAGGAGTGTTTGTTGGGGCGTGCTGGTGTTGCCCCTGATGACCCCGCCTGCCTGTCCCCACTGCAGGGCTTCTGTTGGGGGTTTGTGTCTGTTGGGCGGGGCCCAGGTGGTGGAAGTGCCCGCTGTCGGAGCCTGTGCCGATGGTACCGTCCAGGCTCATGGAGCGCTGGCCTGGCTCCTTGGGCTTGCTCTTGCCCGCCCCCATATGCAGACCTGGGATGAGAGCCAGTGATGAGTAAGGATGCAGGAAGTCTCAGAGGATTTAAAGTGTTCTGTTCCTCACACCCACATAAACCATCACTTGAAGAAACAAACCAAAAAAAAATTTGATTATAAACATCAAATTAACCATGAACCTAGAATAATGTTCAAAACATGCAATTAACACCTAATAAAAAAATCCCCAAAACTTTAACACGGTCTAATAAGTGATATTTATTTTAAATATAAAATGTATAGTCCCTTCTATTCAGGGACAGGAACTGACCCGGTTTCAGTTTCTATTCATTCACCTTTCTGAAAACAGAGTATACTGTGGGACTCACATTCAGTTTTACTCTCCTAATCCACCACAGAGTATCCTTGGAACTGTTCCAGGTTCAGTTAGGACCATTTACCACGCACATCCTCAAGGACACCTTGAGGCAGGCAACACATTTACATTCAAGGTCATACCTATCTGTTGATTCAATCTCTCATGAATCAATACAAGAAAACAGAGCTTTATACAAAGAGTGTTTAATACTGGTGACTTCATGAGGACAAAGAGTTTTATCTTTTGGAAGATAATTGTGCCAAAACACATTTGTTCCATTGGTGAATTTGTTTGTCTTGAATTAAACAAATAAACAAACAAACAAAAGTCTTGAGCTAGAAAGACACTCAGAGCACTGCCAGTATTATATATGGAGTTAGAACCATTACTGTCAAAAGTGGCTATATTTCCTAATAGTAAAGAGTCCTTCAAAAAAATCCTGGATCCAGACGATGATCCGGATCACCCCAAAAATCTAATCATGTGGGGTTTTTTTTTGTTATTCTGTGAAAATTTTGATGAAATCTGTCAATAACTTTTTGAGTTATGTTGTTGACAGACAAACTAATCTGCCAATATAACTAGTGAATATTATCTTGGTAAATATATTGTAATAAGTTTTTTAAAATCTGTTGTCTAACAATAAGTTATTATATCTCAACTTCAAATGAGAAATGAGAAAAATACACTCGGTAAAATTTGGATTTCTGCAGTATAATCATTACTGTACATATAATATCAATACATATAATACTTTCCAGTTGACCAAAAGTGCTGAACATGAACCATAAAACAAGAGGAAAAATAAGTAAAACAGTGAAGACACAAGATAGGTCTGATAAATTCAACAAGTCAATAGTGCGCTTTCATGACAAAGACAAACATGCTCAGACAGAACAGCACCTGCAGAAAGTTAAACAGTGCTGCGTTCATACACCAAAAGTCCAATCTTCACTTCAGGGCATTTGAGAGTGACTCACTGTGAGACTGGCTATTTCAGGGCTAGCTGAAACAGAGACAGTCATACACAAATGAAACAGCCTTGTTCCTTTGTGAGTAGATGCACTCTAAGTTCCAGACAGAGTGTATGTGGCATTGTTACGTGTGTGTGTGTGTGTGTGTGTGTGTGAGCAGCTGTTCCTTGGGAAATGAGGCTCTATCACACACCAACACCCAGCCACAGTTGGGTCTCACATCCTTTTTCCAACACATGCATATATCTGTGGGAGTATTTCCACCACACTTGTTAGAGCCTGATAGGCAGGACACACAGGGTTATTAACAGACAAGGAGGAAGGAACAAGCAGTAGCTGTAAAAAGAATGTGTGGGTAGTTGTTGTATACTGCATGGACAGCTGAGGCTTAGTGGGTGTTTTAAGTGTAATGTGCATGTGTAACATAATTACACAGGTATGGAAATTCTAAAGGATCCCACTGTGGGGATGTGTGGGTATGTAAGCTGCCGAGTGTGTGTCACAGAACAAAAAAAAAAATCACAGTGAGGCGTAGCTTTGATTTGACTCCTGCCAGGATGTAATCTGGCACACCAGGGGGGGTTACCATCATATCCCACAGTGCAACCCTGAGTCACACAGAGAAAGACCCACAGGTGATGGACAGCACTGTGTGAGCTGTGAACAGAGTGGACCATTTGATTTAAAACGACGGTCAGTGACAAAACATAAAGTGGACTGATAAGACCACAGCAGATCTGAAACAACAAAGTATCGTGGAACAAAGTCCAGAGAGTTAAAGTTATTACTGCGACATATCTGCATTAAAATACAGAGGAAATGACAAAGCCTATTTCTTGACTTGTGAGGTTAGATTAGAATAAATTATTTCTAAAAAATACATCAAATTAAAAGATGTTTTCTTCTCTGAAAAGTTCCTAAATTGCAAAAACCAAGATGATAATAATAACAATAACAACAACAACAATAATAATAATAATAATAATAGCAATAATAATAATTGATTAGATATCTATAGCGCTTTTCAAGGCACCCAAAGCGCTTTACATTATTGATCCATTATTCATTCACTCTCACATGTTCACTCTGGTGGTGGTAAACTACATATATAGTCACAGTTGCCCTGGGGCAGACTGACAGAAGCGTGGCTGCCATTTCGCGCCTACGGCCCCTCTGACCACCACCAAACATTCATATGCATTCATACACCAGTGTGAGTGACACTGGAGGCAAGGAGGGTAAAGTATCTTGCCCAAGGACACAACGGACTGACTAGGACAGAGCGGGAATCGAACCGCCAACCCTTCGGTCAATGGACAACCCCCCTCTACCAACTGAGCCACGGCCGTCCCAGATGAGCAATTCCTCACTACACAATTAGGCGTAGGGGATGTAATATTTCATTGTCAATATTTCTCAAGTTTTCAGATATCAGTTGTGTTTCATATTTTTAAAACGATAGTAAAACAATGCAATCCTTGCAAGTGCTGTTCATTGATACTGCAAATGTACACATACTGTAGTGCATCTAGTTTTAGTAAAGAGACTAACATTGGAAAGAAAACACCCAGCTCTATGATCAAAGGTTTTCCGAATAGTTTCTAAAACACTGTGCCTTTTGTGAAATGCATTTGTTTTTAATACCATTAACCCTTTGAGTGTCAAACTCACAATACTGTGACAAGCAACACAACTGAATGAAACAGACAGCTTTTTAAAATACTGATGTAGCTATTGTCTATATATTCAGACTGTACACATATTACAGTGTGTGATCATGTATTTCAGAAAAACAATCTGAATATTGTAGAGATTATATGGGATCTTCTGGACAGAGAAAAGAATACAAGGCCATGAAAGCGTCTGAGACAATTCTGAAGGTGTGTAATATTACAGGATTATTTTTTTAACATCTAGTAAACCTAAGACAGTTGAATACTCCCAAATAGAGGTTATATTAATGTGGTCTCCCCACGCTCACCCTGTTTCTTTTATTTATCTGTGTGTGTGTGTGTGTGTGTGTGTGTGTGTGTGTGTGTGTGTGTGTGTGTGTGTGTGTGTATATGTGGTGTGTAATGGAACGTTTGTACAAAGATAATGTTGTGGGTCATTTTGACCCAGACACTTTAATGTGGGTAATTATCTGTTCAGATCCAAAACAAACATGTCTCTATGATATACTTTATTTTGTTCACCCAGTTATTAGTATTTTGATAGTTTTTCTGAATAAGCATGTGTAAATTGGAAAGCTATCTGGGGGAGGATCCAGTGGACACAGGTGTAAAAAAAAATGGAAAAGAATGAAAAATGAAATAAAATGTGTTTATGAAGAGGCTACAAACTTAAACAAAACTTCTTCAATACAGTGTTGAAATAAAAAAAAAGTGTCTCTTTTCTAAATATTTATGTCATTTAAAATAGAGTTGTTATTGGTTTAACTTCTTATTTATTTATTGTATTGAGTGGATTAATACAGTTCAGGTCAAAATGACCCACAACATAATCAATGTAATATAAGGGTTAACTGTATAAACAGTTTAGTTCTACTTTGTGTGTGTTTTAATACTGTGCATATATCTGCATATTTTTATCAGAACTTTCTACAGTTGTGGGCATTCCGTTATTAGAAATGTGTTATATAAATAAACTTGTCCTTGAGATATTGCCTGCATATTTCTTGTTAGAAATAAAGGCGCATGCCCATTGAAATCCTGTCAACATTAATGTACAAATATATCAGTTTTTGTTTGATCACCTGTCAATGTCACATCATTATTAATATTATTCAAATCTATTTCAGAATTTAAAGACGTAGTGTGAATACGTCTGTAAATATAAAGTGAATAAAGCTCCAATACATTAATTTGTGTGGACAAGTTAGAGTTTCATGTGGAGAGGTGCTGAAAATAGCAGCGTCCATGATCACATTGTACTTCACAACAACAAACTACATGTTTTGTTACTGTTTTCACATGGAAACCTCTAGTAGCAAAAGATGCATACTGTGCTTTAAATTATATGTGTCCAATAACAACTAACAAGCCTTAGTTAACCCTTTGTTGGTCAGCTCAACTGTTGGTAGAGGTAAGTTTGAACCCTGATATCTAATCTAAATTTAAGTCCTTTGACACCATATATATATACCACCAAGGAAGAAGAACCCATGAAAGAAAAACCATCACAACACCTCTGTGATGATCTTTTCTTTTGGACACAAAATTGCAGGCAAGGTTGATTTTTTTCCCATTTTATTAACTTTTACAGTTTATTTTACATATATAATCCTCATCATGTTTCAGAAATATTTTAGTATTCATGTAATAATTGTTTGAAAACCAAAATGGTAGAGATGATAGTAAAGGGTCATGAAATGCTAATGCTAATCGCTAATGCTAATCACTAATGATACAAACACAAAAGAGTTAAGACATCTAATTTGAACCAAGTCACAAATTGTGTTGGTAAGATTGAAGGAATAATGTTTGAGTTTTAATAGTTTAGATAAAAATGTAAACTCAGTAAAAAAAAAAAAAAAAATCTGTTTTATGTTATAATATTCCCTGTGAGGTGGAAAAAGCAAAACTTTTTTTATTGTGACAAAGAGTTAATAAAACAAAAACAAACAAACCTGGTAATCACAGAATTTTTGACAATGCTACATTACAGCCGTCACATGTCTATGGTTTTAAAATTGCATTAGAGCTGAATAATATGAAAAAATAATGATGACTGAGGTCTTTACCAAACAAACACATTCTCTTACATCTGAACAATAAGATTTATTGTTCTATACTAGCACACAGCTTTGTGATACACTTTATAGAAAACATCCTCTTTGAACATTACCATTCATTCCTCAGCCAAACTACACATGCATCATTAATAGATTAAATCAGCATATATTTAAACCTTAGCACAGATGCATATTTCAACTCTTTAAATGCATGGATGAATTTGATGAACTGCATTTGAAAAACTGACCTATCACCAGAGTTAAACACACACACACACACACTCACACAATCTGTCAATAATCTTCGATCAGCACTGAAAACATATGTTAATACAGTATTGACAGAATCTGTGTCCCTGAGGAGTCACATAGTGTCCCACAGATTCTGTCTATTACACAAGAATATCCTTGACACTGTTTCAGTCTGTGTACAGCATGTAAACACCAGAGCTAGCGCCGTGGCCAAGCCTCACACTTTTTCCTAATATGGTAACAAAGCACTGGAAAACCAATAATCATCCAAAATAAAAGGGAATGGAGGAATGAGGAAGATACACTGAAACATAATGAGGAGAAAACACACACATACAAATAATTTAATTAACAAAGACGGACAGGATGAAAAAAGGTAAATAATTAGGTGAAAGAAAATGATAAAATGATAAATGATAGAGCGCGTTTCCATTCCAAACCCAGAACACACTGTGCTACAAGAGGCACCTGAGCAGCAGGAGAGGAGGAGGAAGATGAAGATGATGGGATGGAGGGCAAAGAAGCTTCACCCCCCCCCCTCAGACACACACACACACACACTCTCATTTCAAAATCCAATTCTAGGATCAGGTACAGTAGTGTGAGCATCCCTCCTTTTACGATGGTAGATAAATTAAGTTGTTCACTGTGTGGTATAATGATGTCAGAAAAGTGATGATGCATTCAGGTTCCAGCTGCCCGTGTGGAAAGAGAGACTTTGGAGATTGGATATGAATCATGGTGAATAGAAGCACCTCTCCAAAGGGTGTTTACCTCAGAGCAACAATAGAGTGTTGAAACACTTTATCCTCCATACATTTATCAACAATCTGCGTCTTTGTCACGGTCGCTGTTGACTGAGGTTTACAAAATCTATACAACACTCTGGACTTGAATAAACATGGGTGTGAGAAAGGTATACTACAAGGAAAGAGAGTGTCAAAAAGGAATGCAAGTTCATAAACACCTATCAGAACGCCAGTAGTTTCATTTTATTTGGGTATCTGCTTAAATTTGGCCTAGAAATAATGAAATAAAAGGGCCATAATATATATTTTTTAAATTAATCTAGTATATTATCTGCACATTACAGCCCAGTGGAGAAGACTTTCACTTTTCAACTGTGAAACACTCCCTCGTTTTTTGTTTTTTTTTTACTATATGATATGTAAAAATGATTCAATACATGCTGCAAACATAGCAGAGCAAAAATATTCATAAGGAAATGCTTGTATTACTTTCTATTGTAATGCACAGCAGTCGAGTCTTGATATTTGTATAAAAACATGCTGGTGTTATGAACAGACTGTAGTGCCAGTTAGACTCACCACAGTCACCACTCTGTGTGTCAAAGGTACATGGGCTCATACTAAGATCCATGTGTTCTCCTCTGCTTGAACTACACTTACACACTTATCAGAGCTGCAACACTTTTGTTTCAACAACTACTTGATAACAAACAGTCACACTTGGGATTTTTTTTTTTAAAGGTGTCACATTTTACTAAAACTACTTTTATGACTACATATTGAGGAAGGTCGGATACTTTAGTGCATGCACAAAGATTTTGGAGATGTTCCACCAGTCTGTGGTAGTCAGCGCCATCTTCTTTATGGCTGTTTGTTCCAGTAACAGTATCAGAGCCAGCGACACCAACAGACTAGATAAGATCATCAGGAAGGCTTGGCTCTGTGATTGGTCTGAGGCCGGACAATTTTCAGACCGTGGTGGAGAGGAGGACGCTCCAGAGACGGAGTTCAGTCAAGGACAATGTTGAACACCCTCTCCACCACACACTGGACAGACAGCAGAGCACTTTCTCAAAAAGACTTGTTACAGCTCCACTGTTGAACTGACAGATACAGGAAATCCTACCTCTTATATACTATTGTATTATATAACAAATCATAACCACAAATATTTTTCTGTTTACACTATATATGCACTTTCTGTGAATAATACTGTAATTACTAGGGGTGGGAGAAAAAAAAATGGATTCACATATGTATCTGGATTTTTTGTTTTACAATTTTTAAATACATTTTTTGGTGTTAAAAGGCAAGTGAAAAATCTGAAAAATCGGGAATATCGAAGAATCGCAATTTAAATCGAATCAGTGCCTAAAAGTAAAAGAATCGAATCTGTATAAAAGCATATCATCCCAGCCCTAGTAATTACATTCTTTATACTGTAGTTATCTGTATTTACACTTTACTATGCCATTACACCTTACTCTTGTTTTACACCTCACTTGTCTGTTTGTTTTTCTTATATTATTGTGAATTCTTCTGCTTCTTACAAAGTAATTTGCCAATTGAGGGATAAATAAATTACTTCTATTCAATGCTATTATTAGTTTTTGGCTAATTTAATTGTGTATTTGTGTATTTGGACCCAAATAGTTCAAACAGTTTGAATTTGAACCCTCCAGGTGCTACAAAATTATCTTTATATTCACTTTGACAAACATTGAATGGTTTTCTACAATCAATTTTAACTCTTGTTTAATTTGTTACATCTATAATTAGTTCTGTCACATTTACACACTTAAGGCCACAACTTCCGACACAGCTGTTTTTCAGCAGCAGCTGTAGTAAAGACTGAAAATATGTCTAAACTTTGAGCCAAGTACCTAAAATGTTCAGTTGTTAGTTGAACAGGGCAGAGCAGCACAACCAACAACCTGTAGGGGGGCGGGGCCTGAAGCGGTTCATGTGTATTTAAAGGGCCAGTGCTCAAAACAACCTTTCTGGTGTCATTAGTCAGAAATAAGATTGAAGATGGACCTGTGGATTTGAATTAATGAAGAATTCAGACCCAATCATAGCATTTACAGTTTATACAGACCACAGGGGAATGTTTTAAAATACATAATTCCATTTAACAAAAGGGCAGAATATCAGTCCTTTAAAACAGTAGAGTGAAAATGGCAGAAAGCATCTTAAATTGTATGAATTTCTTGGTTTCTTTACTCTTCTACCAAGATGAAACAGAATATCTTCAGGTTGTGGATAAAATAAGACATTTGGGGATTTCATCATTTTAAGGCTTGGCACGAGTCATCTACATACAAAATCAGTGTGCAGGCTGTTGTCATGGATGCAGGGATGATGAGACCGTCTGGGACAGTTTTCTTTTTTTTTTTATATATAAAAAAAAAATCAATCATTCACACACACAATCAGAAAAAAGGATAAAAACAGGCTTTTTTTTTCATTTAATGAAATGTTACATACTGTACTTTTAAAAAAGCAACAAAGACTGCGAAGGTTTTTGTTTTTTTTTCATTATATGTTATGTCAACCCATTTGGCATCATAATACGGAAGATAAACATTTTTTGTCAGTATTTTTTCTTCCTCTATACTTTAATTGCATTTCACTAGCGGGTAAAGAACTCAACTACCGCTACAGCTGGTTGTCATAGTAACAGCATAAACTATCATTACCAACTGCAGCTTTGAACGCAACAACACAGAGTAAAATTTAAAACAGTTTTAATATTTTAAATACAAAAATATTGTATTAAGATTTTTTTCAGGGAAGAATATAGCAGTTCAGAATCACATGTGTGGTTGATTTATCAAGATAGAACCTACATAAAAATCCAATGTTTTCAGAGATTTCCTGCTAGCTTGACCTGTGACGTACCACATTTGCAACATCATGACACAGATACAGTATGTATTATTGATGCAGCATCATGTATGGATTGACCGATCTGTGACCTGCATGATTATCTGTCATATTTACTACTGTTTAGACTTATTTGGAACCTTAGTAAAGATGATACTAGAAATAGTATTTGATAAGATCTGCTCTCATACAGTGGAAACCCCATTGAAGGCCAACTGTTAGTGGAAAAGAAGCAGTAATGTACAAAAGTGTCCAAATGTATTACAAATATTGCAGTACTGTCATCCCCACTGCTGTTGCTGTCATATCTAATGCTGTTCTGATCCATTATTCATCTCATAACCATTGCTGGTTTGCACTACCACTGCTATTGGTACTCGTCTTCATAGACACGTCATATTCTATTATAGTTCGTTCTTTCTACCACCTATTTATTCTTATTCTATTTTTTACATCTTTTTAAAGAAATTGCTTTTTTTTGTCCGTTACAATGTGTGTCCTGTCTGTATGTCCACTGCATCTAGTGAATTGACAAAATGAAATATATTTGTATCAGAATGCAGAATCACTAATGCCATGGTTAGTTGCATAGAAAAGGTTGGCGAGTCTTGTTTCATTGTTAATTTTAAACCATGTTAATGATGTAAAACTAAGTGCTCTGTAATTTGATTTAATAAATAAGCCTAGAATTATCTATATTTAATCTTTTTCTTCATGTGAAGAAACCTGCTCCCGATTCTGTGCCCAAATAGCAAGAAAGAAAGAAAGAAATTGTGCCTTCTGATGAAAAAAATACTTCATCATATGCAAAAATATACATTTCTGTTAATGATATTGGTTTTATATCACTGTATCGTATATATATATATCGTATATAAATCATTCAAATCAAAATCAAATCAAATCCCTGTGTCATCCATTAGTATGTTTGGCATCATATGTTTTGTTTGGCCACTGTTACTGCTGACGGGTCTCCACATATTTTCCACAGGTTTCAATTGCATCAAAGTTGAACCTGCATTTATAGTCTTCCACCTGATACAAAGAACCCGAGCTGCTCATTTCTGGTCAAGCCTATTAGCACATTTGGCCACGACAAACCTCAGTGAGTCACAACGGACAGTAACAGTTGGCACTGTGCTGCAGAGGGTGAAGGAGCTCAAGCCCATGTTCAAAGGAGAAAATTACAGTTTGCCGTGGGGAGGAGAAAGAAGGAAGAGGAGGGGGTGGTGGGAGGAAGAGGAGGAGGAGGAGGAGGGGGCAGCTGAGCTTCCTCTAGATCAAAACAAGAGGAAACGTGCACATTAGCATCGCTGTCTCATCCTGATATATACTGGAATCTATATACGTATCTCGTACACAGATCATAAATGTGAGCTAGAGATGGACTCATCAGCTGATACAGACACGGATCATCAGTCTTTGTGCTTTAGTAAACAGCGTGAATTACGTCTCCTCTTTCTGTTCTCTTTTCTCTAAATGTTACATTGACCTCACACACCTCAGTTAATCTGAACCTGTGACTGCTTGTCCTGTTTCAAAAGAAGAACAGAGAAAGAAAGAGACAGGGGGGGTTTGATAAAAAAAAAAAAAAAATCCTCTCCTGTTCTCTGTCCATCTTTGACTCGTGGCTCCGGCTGTTAGAGAGCCGGGAGGAATGGCTGCTACGGCATGATTAATTCAGAGACGGAAGGCAAAGGGTGGGGAAGAGGGACATGAATGCTGTTTCATTCCTCAAGTACCATAGTCCTGGCAGATGATAAACTCTACTGTTCTACTGTGTACTTTTAAACTAATGACCATACAACTTTAATAGGCTGCTTCTCTATATGAATGAACCAATATAAACAATACAGCTGATTTCACAGCTTTAATGTGCACCTGGATATACGTAATACTTTAAAATGTGACGTGTTGTTGTTGACACACCTTGTGCTTATACAGTTTGGATGACTGTAACTCTTTCACTGTTTGTGCAATTGGGAATATTCTCTGAAACAGTCTCTGAAATCTGAGGTGTTATGCTTTATAGGGTCATTACAGTAATTTCACTCACACTTGTACTAGAATAAGCAATTATATAAAAAAATGTATGCGTAAAATTATATAACATAGAGTAAATTGTAAATGATTGCTAGATTTAAAAATATAGTTTAAAATGTACTCTGGAAAAATGGGAAAATTAACTCACTCATAGTATATTTTCTAACATTTTTATTGTCCAAATAAGAAAATAACTCCAGACAGACCATTTTAGGTGTAGGGTTTAAAGAGTTAAAGCCAATGTAACTCTATTTAGTGCTAATGGACTTCAAGTATATGCAACTATTCGATTCTAAGAACCCCTTTAACAATCCAAATCTATATTTTCACACTCTGAGTAGTTTTACGATAAGACTAACATGCCATGTCTTCTACCACAAGTACAAATCCCATGTTGAGGTTTACCCATGCATTACAAAAACGAACTCAGTGTCTTATGTAAATTGACTGGAACATGTCCAACACCCCCCCACCCCTCATTGAAAAAAAAAAACAAAAAACAAAGCTAACAGATTAGCCACATAATTAAAATTCTATTTCCACGGGATTTAACACCAGTTGTTGTCAGCAGGGCTGCTTTCAAAGAAACAAGGGGTGGAGGTGGTGGTGTCTGCCTACAGGAGTAAACAGCTGTCACAGGGATAACGTCTTTGCTACAGGAAGAGCCATTGCAAATAAACTAAATCAATAAGCATCCATTGGCCACTCTTGCCAAAACGATCCACATAAATGCACGTAAACATGGATTTGTGAATGAGGGACCGGGTGTGTGTGTGTGTGTGTGTGTGTGTGTGGGGGGGGGGGGGGGGTAGAAGGCGACAAAGCCTCTGCTGTTGGAGGCTCCAGCTCCCCATACATATGAGGCCTGATGAATCAAAACAGGTGCTGCTTCAGCTCCATTTTGAATCCACAGGAATTGTTTGCCTTATTTCTCGGCGTAGTCGCTTGTCCTACGCGTTTTCTTTAATTTACTCTTGGGAGAGAAAAAAAGAAAAAACACGAAATAGGACATTTTATTTTCTGACCGGACCTGCGTTTTCTGGGAGGAGGGGGGGGTGGTGTAGTAGCTGAAACCGTCCACAGCCCTGACACAGACCCCGTGGCCCACACTGACTGACTGACTGACTGGCCTGTGCAACAATGAAAATACATGTCAACGAGGGTAAAAACGCGCTGTGCGTAAAGCATCTATGTAAGAAAATACGCAGTAACGAGCCATAAAAAAAGCAGCGGTTGTTACACACTAGCACAGATTGTTTTTTCCATCGTTGGCGTTAAAACGTCACACGCTTTAAGTCACTCACCTTTGACGCGTCTTGAGATTCAGCCCAAAAAGCAGAGACGCGCAGCGAGGAACCGTGTTAAATCCGAATGTCTGTCCTCATTAGACAAACGGTGGAAGCGGATGGACAGTTGCTGTGGAAACCTCGGCCCAGCCACGAATCCCATTTAGTGGATTTCGGCAGAATTGCAGCGCGTGGAGGAGGAGGAGGTCATAACGGGGACTGGCTGGAGGAGCAGAGGGCACAGCTGCCGGCGGCGGCGGTGGTGGTGGTGGTGGGGGTGGGCCGGACCTACGGCCGGCCGAGGGGGGGAAGGAGAAGCCGCCTCTTCGGTCACAAGAGCCGACGTCGTGGAGGATTCATGCGACGAAGAAGGAGTGGTGTGGAATAGGAAGATTGGCCTCGTAGGGGGAACGGCACGGGATAGTGCATCACTGACGAAACTCGAGAACGCATCGAGGATGGATTTACGCTCTTTACGCAGCGGCGGCGGTGGTGTCAGGATTCACGTTGTGTCGCGTAAAGTGGACGCCGTAACATCAGAGGCACGAGGACACCCCCGTGTTTACGTCCACTATAGACCTGTTTTACAGTACAAATATAGCACGACATAAGGGATTAACATTTTTCTGTAACCCTTTATTATTATTATTATTATTATTATTATTATTATTATTATTATTATTATTATTATTATTATTATTATTATTATTATTATTATTATTATTATTATACATTTTTGTAATTTTCTATTTATATTTTCTTGACCACGATAACATCCCCAGGTTAACATTCACTATGTTATTTAGAGCCACGATTTAGACCTATTTTACAGTTCAAATATAGTACGACGTGGGAACACAGACCCCTATTATTATTATTATTATTATTATTATTATTATTATTATTATTATTATTATTATTATTATTATTATTATTATTATTATTATTATTATATATTTTTCTCTTTTTTCTTGGCCACCCTCGGATTTACATTCATTATTTAGAGTCACAGTTTAAAATTGTTTTACAGTACAAATACAGTATGACAAAGGAGGATTAAGGGAACATTTTGCAGCCACCTCTCTATAAGGTTCTGTCCTGTCATTTAGAGGGTTGGATGCTATTCCCCACCAGTCATTTGTGTTATTCACCCTCCTTATTGCCTCATTGTAGGTCAGGCTAGTCCAGTGGCTGATGACATTTGTTCACATGGTTCAAAGTCTCCCTCTGCTTCTCTTTCTTTCAACTTTTCCATCCAGTAATTTTCTCTGCAGGCCTTCTTTACAGACTATATGGTCAAAATAAACAAGGCTTCTTTTGAATGGTTCGGAACAATCTCTGTTTGATATTTACTTGTCTCAGCACCTCTTCATTGGTGTCTTGATGTTAAGAATTATTCTATAGCACCACATTTCAAAGGCATATATGTGGCCCTTTGCTGTCTTGGATGTTGTCAATCTCTCTGCTCCATATGTTAATGCTGACCAAATGTAATACTGTAATATTGTCCTCAGGGGGATAAGTGGTTTTGTCAAGATATTGTCCATTTTTGAGAAGGTTGATCTTGCTTCAAACCAGACTTAAGTACTGGATGCTCAGGACAACCTAAAGAAAGATTATGCATACAGGAGACATGTCCTATGGTCTAGTGAGACTAAACTAGAGCTTTTTGGCCTTAGAGACACAACATATGTTTAGAGAAAAAAGGATGAGGCATAGAACCCAAAGAACACTGTCACCCACAATGAAACATGGTAGTGTTAGTATTACGCTGTAGGGAAGCTTCAGTGCATTTGTAATTGGAAATCCTGTCAAGGTGTAAAGAATAATGAAGAATGCTATGTGGAGATTTTTAAAGAAAACATTAAGCAGTCTGTCATAAAACTGGGTCTGGGTCATCACTTCATCTTCCAACATGACAATGATTGAAAATATATATCTCTCTTGGTGATGAACTCTCTCCAGAATACGAAAGTGAATGGAAGTGACTGGCCTGCACAAAGCCCTGACAAAAATCCCACTGAAAATATGCGGTGTGACCTAAAGAAGAACTTCCATGCCCAGATCTGGAGGAGCTTGAGAGATTTGTTAAAGAAGAATTGTCTGGGATTCCTCATAAGAAATGTCAAAGACTTGTTGAAAACTACAACAAACAAGTATTCAGAGAATGCCTAAACTCACCCCTATTTCTCAAGTTCCTATGACAACAGTTCTTGAAGAGCCAATAATGTGACCTTGACCTATGACCTTTTGCAATATTGATAATTTCGTTATATGTATATATATGCATCGGTGCATGTAATATTATAATAATATATCCAGTAGTGATTAAGTTATAGCATGATATATGCTTGACACACAGTGTTACAGAAGTTAATTTTGTGACATGTCACCTTTGGCCTCCTGCAATCTCAAAAACTATTGGTCGTAGGTGATACAACCAACCTTCATTCCACATCTTTTGTTGCCAATCTGAAAGTTCTGTGACCCTCTGTTCATGAGTTATTATTGATAATGTGATTTTGACCTTTCTGCTAAATGCGCCCTTGACCTTTACTCAAATTGATCATGGCATCTGATGTGCATTCCTGTGAGCAAACTAAAATAATAAAATAAAACAAGTACTCAGAGAATGCCTAATCTTGCCCCTATTTTGTGCCAATCTCAAATTTCTATGACAACCCGTACTTGAATTAGAGCCAATAATGGGATTTTGACTTTTCTGCTAAATATGACCTTGAACTTTACTCAAATGGATCATTGCATCTGATGCACATCAGCTATATGTATATGCCCATGTAATTTCATGGTGATATCTCAAGTATTCTTTGAGTTATAGCATGATATGTCTCTGCGGAAACACACACACAGATTACAATAATTTCTCCAACCCAATGTTGGGCGAGATTAAACTAGGATGTCTCAAAATGCTATGTTAAAAATGTGTTGCTCTGTTTGAAAGCATGTGGAAAATACTTTTAAAATAATGACAGTTTTGTGTGTGTGTAGGGGGGTAATAATTTCCCCCTCAGTTGTACAAATTGTTTTCATCTTAAACAAGTACTTTTTGAGGCAAATTGTGTGTCTGCATAACTACACTCCTACCACTGCTGCTTTGTTTTTCATCATTAGCTATCACCTGAAAATATGTTATGCACTTATTAATAGGCAAATATGTACTGAAAGATGCATTTTTTGTCTCATGTGTTTAAACAATGTCATTATATGCAAAGAAATGCTGCATTTTTAACAGAAAATTATGAAAAAAATATGTAAATTGTAAACATATTTCTAAATATTCAAACATTACATTACAGTCCTACACACACTAACATATAAACGTGTTTCCCCATTTGTTCAGCCTTTATCATAGTCATCACATTGATGTATTAAAAATAAACAATTTTAAAATAATTCATCTTTTTCCAAATTATTTTGTCTATAATTTTTCATTACATTTTTTTAAAATTTATCCTTGAATTCACCTCTTGAAGTCAGCTGCAGTTGATTAAAAAAACACATCTCTTTCCATTTACAGTGAGTATTTTATTTTGAAATTAGTAAAAAAAAAATGTGAAGAGGGTCTGTTGTAGTGGCAGAAAAGATTGACATATGAACTTTATCATATAAAATGAATACAACAGATAAGGAGTCAAGACATGGTGCAATTCTGAGTCATTTTATCAGTGAATGGAGAACTAATTGTAAAACATATAGTTAGTTGTGTCTTTATTACAAAAACATTCATGTTGGTATAAACAATAAAAACAATGTTAAATAAATCCCACAGGCCAACATGAATTCAGTGAAAGAGTAATGTTGTAATAAATGTGACCAGGGTTTATGATTAAATGTTAAGTGTCCTAAATTCAAGTCCCCTTCTATTGTTGACATTAGTGTTTGAAACACCTGTAGTGATAACTGCAACAATAACTGCTCATGTTGACTCACTCTGGAGTGTACACACACACACATTTACACACACCAACATGGACATTAGGATCTATCTCTTCTTCTTGCTCTCTTTCTTTGGTTTCTGTCTAATCTGAGGTGCAGGTCCTTTAGATTTCTTCATCTGTTCTGTGACCTTGCTGTCGGTGTATTCAGTCTCCTCCTGTTGAGAAAATACACACAACACTCAATGTTCTCCTCTTTAACCCTAACCCTGACTCATTGTTATATGACATGTAAAACTGACAGGGAAAATAAATCTGTAAGATGTTGCTGGGTAATGTGTTTGCCGTTTGTGTAAGCTTCAGTATGTGACCAGGCTCATAACTTAACAATAAATCAAATCTTTTTCACAGTTACTTTATTATATATTTATTATAGACTTTCAGGTGTAATCATCTCAGTAGTTAAGTCGCTCTAAAAATATGAACAATCATACATTACTCAACAGAAATTCAAACATGCTCAAACCGCTCTTTACTCCTGCTCTACGAGAATCTGTAGGCGCGGCCGTTCGTAATGTTCTGGCAGGAAATAAAGACAGCAGTCTCCATTAAAGTGATGAAAAGGCGACATACTGTGGAGAGGAATCAGTGCATCTGATAACAATGTCTGAGAATAGAATAATTAGAGAGTGGATTTAATTGCTTTTGCCTATAAATAATGTCTCCTGACAGCTGGTATTACAGAGATTGTGATCGTAACCCTTTGTGGCTCTGTCTTCATGGACATAACCACCACTTATACCACTCAAATTAATTCCTGACACAATGAATCTGATAAAATGTGATGTTAGCACAATCTTAAAAAGACATGAAACATAACAGACAGTTACCACAATCAAATGGTTGCAAATGTTTGTCAATGTTACAAGCACCTTTGCCTAAATGCAAATATTCTGTAAACTTCAATCTTGTCTTTAATCCAAATGTGACGGTGATGCACCACAGCACAGCTTCATGCCAATATGTATTGTATAATGTCTTTTAAAGATGTTTTTAGCATTATACTGAGACAGAGAGAGAAAATGCAGAAAATACACAGATCACTCATTTACAAGTAACTATCCAAACATAGAAATGAAAACCATTAGGTCAGGAGATATTGCATCTTATTCAATTAACATAATGTTGGTGGTTTGAATCCCATTCCTAGTCATGTGTCATTGTGTCCTTGGGCAAGACACATCCACCTATCTCCGCTCAGTGTCACCCAACCAAAAATGT
Source organism: Siphamia tubifer (assembly GCA_020466265.1). Taxonomy (NCBI): domain Eukaryota; kingdom Metazoa; phylum Chordata; class Actinopteri; order Kurtiformes; family Apogonidae; genus Siphamia; species Siphamia tubifer. The sequence continues at coordinate 17,993,245 of CM035787.1, read as the reverse complement.
CACTGTGTTTATATACTATATATTTTGTCATTTCTGTAGTAAGATCACACACTTATAAACCCACTTTGGATCTTTAAATTTTACTTTTTGGTGATGATATAACTACACAGGCTGGTTCTGTGCTGGTACTATTATGATGACAATATAAGTTATTGCAAAATGCTTAGCTTTTGTTTGAGCACTGAGTATAACTTAGCACTCAAAGAAAACTGATAAACATATGTAGTGCAAATCTGGGAGGACTTGCATTGTTAGCCTGGTCAGTCAATCAGTCTTCTGAGTGTATTCGATACTGAGAAAACAGTCTGGACTTGGGCCAGTCACTGTGAAATTTGTATGTTCCATTCTGTACCAACCAGTCACAAGTCAGGGGAGCAAGTACATCACAATGTGTCATAAACACGACTTCTTTTTGCCATAAGTTAAAGTCAGTTCCAAGTCTGCAAATCACTTTACAACTGTTGGTGGTTGTTTACTTGATTAAAAAACAAGGACTGAATTAAAGATTGCACCCTGTACTCTCTTACTCTCAAATTTGTCTCAGAAAGGGGTCACATCCACCTCATCTGTGATTGGTTTACTCTGCACCTGTTGGTCCCACATTAATATTGAGATTCAAACCCCACAATTCCATATGGATTTCTCATTGAGAAAAACAGATGACTGGTCAGTTTATTGCATTATACGAAAGTCAACATTACACTGGTGTAATAGTGTTAAATAAATAAAATTACCACATTCAGAAAACAATTCCCTGTTATTTTTGAGAAAATCTATTTTTTCCCCTCTTTCCTGAAATATTTGAAAAATTTACTTCACCAATTACTTTTGGAAAATGGTGAAATGTAAAAATGAACAGGGTGTCTATTGGCCCAGTCACCATGAATGTAGCAATATTAGTACCCTAAATCACGCGGTCGGTGTGCATGCACACTGCTTCAATGTGTATATGAGAGATCCTAGCGGTAAATCGATGAACCTGATTAGTTAAGATTAAGATTAGGGTTAGGGCTGCAGGGTGGCCCTGCCAATAACATAAGCCAAAAAATTAAAAGGCTACAAAGTGCTTTTCATTCCAAAATATATGTATATACACATGGGGGTTTTACTATTCAGCTAATTTGTAATATCTACATGCAACGTATCTACTGAATAGTGAATACCATGCAAAGGTCCCTGCCTGTCTCTCTACTCGGTGGAGGACTACTTACTTGTTCATGCCCCTTGGATGTGGGGAAGATCACAGCCAGAATGCAGATGAGTTGGAAGATGGCACCGAGAAACAGCCCATAGCGCAGTATGCTCTCTAGGAATGTGGGCTCAGGAACCTCAGGAGGGGACAAGTCTAGGTCTGCAGACATGATGCTGCTCTGTAAGGCAATCTGTGTAAACAACACATGTATAGTTATAAAGATATTTTACATCAAGACTCAAGTAAAATGCAAAGAAATTTGACAATATACAGGTACATAATTTAACACATTATCTGTATTCACAAATAACTCCACACTGTATACACTTCATAAAATGCATCAAATGACAAATTCCTCCGTCATAAATAGATGACGTTGATAAACCACTCTCCTGTATAAACTGTCTGTTGCCACAGTTATAAGACAACCTATTGTAGTGCAGTTATGTCAGATGAACAGAACTAACCATTGCGGCTCCACTGACGTACCGAACAATTTTAGCTTCTAAAAACATTTTTGTTAATGTTACGAGAAAAAATACTTACCAGTAGCAGCACTATTTCCCTCTAATACTTTGAACAATTAAATAAACATCAAAGCCAGCCTCTAATGAATATTACTGTAAAATAATGTCAACAAAATTATGATTGACTAGCATGTTTGGCTACAATGGAAGATACAAAAATACATTTCTACTGATAGGAAGTGACGTCACAAACCAGGGTCACTTCCGGTGTTGTAGAGTATTTGTTTTAAGATGCTACCCTCTAGTGTTCGCATTTGAACTTGTATTGGAAGTACTTTCCACTACATCTGGTGTGTCAAACTCATGTTATTTCAGGGGCCACATTCAGCTAAATTTGATCTGAACCAGTGAAATAATAACATAATAATGCATAAATAATATCAACTCCAAAAATGTCTGTATATTTTAAGGGGGGAAAAAAGTCAAATTAAACAATGAAAAGTTATACGTTAACAAACTATCTGTTCAAACAATGTGAATAACATGAAAAAAGAATGAAATAATATGCCTAATTTTAACAATATTATTCTTCCATTTGCCATTTCCACATGTTCATTATAACTTGCAGCTCATAGTGGATCAAATACAAATACACAAAATATTTAATAAATGATGGATTATGACAGAGTATTCTTATAATTGCACGGACTTCTCTTGAAACACTTCAGATTCTTCATATTTGTTCAGATTATTAAAAAATTTTGTGAAATTCTACTTCGGTTTGGTGTAAATATGTGAATATATTTACATTTACAAAGAGAAAAAAATTGAGTTGTGAGTATTTATAGATTATTATGATAGGATTTTACTGGTCTGACCCACTTCAGATCAAATTGAATGTGGAACCTGAAATAAAGTGATTATTATAATATATTTTTTTGCATTTCACAAGGGAGCTTTACTACCCTTTGAAATACAGTACAGTATAAGCACAAAGTGACATAAAATATTAATAGCTGTAGCATGTTGTAACTGTAGTGCTTGAGTCAATGTAGGTCTAATAATATTATACCACAGATAGTAAAACTGGATTAGTTACTGATTCAAAAAATTGATAAATACATCAACCATTCTTTAGGGTTACATGTGAGATGATCTATGAGTTCGCACTGGTGTAATATCAAATGCATGTTTAGTCAATAACTGACCTTATTACACTTCAGGTATTCAGCACACTTCATCACAAAAGGCACTTGTAAGTGTAAATACTTACATTTTTAATATTATATTGTTTATCCAATACTTTTCAATGGATTATGTAATTATGTCATAACATAATTTTTTCATCTTCGAAGGATTGCAAAGTGACAAGGATGCTGAAGTCCTCATCCATGCCTGTATAACATCTCGATTGGACTATTGAAATGCTCTTCTGTCAAAATTACCCCAAACAGTTTCAGAGTCTCAGATGGTGCAAAATGCTGTGGCTCAGGTTCTGACTGGAGCTGAGAAATATGAACATATTACCCAAGTGCTGGCTGCTCTTCACTGGCTTCCATGTCATGTTTGTGCTGATTTTAAAGTGCTTTTATTGATAATTTTAAATGGAGCAGCACCTTCTTATTTAAATGATCTGGTCTCAGTGTGTGCACCTTCTCGTGCCCTCCGCTCTAAAGGAACTGGCCTGATGATCAGGAAAAAGATAGTTGGTGAACGAGCCTTTTCTTTTCGTGCACCAACGTTTTGGAACAGTCTTCCTCTGGACAAAGGGAAGGCATGCTCTGTGGATTTACAGCAAAGCTCAAGATCAACTTGTTCACTTTGTGTTATATGCCCTGATTTGTTTTACTGTGTTAATGTTTTATTGTTTGTGACTGATTTTATTTTTATTAACTGTACAGCACTTTGATTGAAAGTGCTTTATAAAAAAAATTGTATTATTAATTATTATTATTATTATTATTATTATTATTATTATTATTATTATTATTATTATTATTATTATTATTATTATTATGTATCCTGTGTATATCTGATGAGATGGTAACTCACACTAATCAGCAAGGAAGGCATAAACTGACCTTTTTCCTTTTACGATAAATTAACTTACAGTACATCCTGAAGCTAAGCCATTTGGCGACTAGAATAGTCATTACTATCTTCACACATAACACTATTAAATGTAAACAGAGTTTATTATAAAATAGTTTATACAAGTTTACAAAGCACAATAGTAGAAATAAACAGAAATAAAGACACCGTATTGAGTAAAAGGTACAACATGCTCTACATGTTCATTGAGGATGTTGTACATATACTTCAGGGAAACATTTAACAGTATTCTTATATAATCAATCATTGAGCTGATGTGAAAGGACAATATTTGTCTGTTGTGCGCAGTTTTGATGACTATGACTATTAATAACAGATATTACACTGTTTAGAAAAACATAATCACTGAATCTCTTGAAATGAAGACATGGAAAGACACAAACAATAGGAAATGCTCTTAAAACACTGCTATCCATTCAGATGCATCTGCAGGATGGACATCCCAGGCTGATGGGCTTTGGTACATCTGCAGACCTCCAGACTCAATCCCCGTTATGTCCTTTTAGGTCTCTCCTTATGATGTCATTCACTGAAAACATCAGAGAAGCTTCAGCATTCACATCACCAATGATAAACAAAACTAAAAAACATATTTTTTTTTCAATGCCTGTACATATTTTAATTATTTTTTTCTCTTGTTTGATTGTCTTGGTCTGTTTGTGATTTGTTTTTGTATCTGTTTTTATCTGTATCTGTTTTTATGTAGATTTTGGACAAGTATCTGGCAAATAAACTGAATTGAATATCATGAAAAGAGAAATGAGAACTGAAATGGGAAATAATGTCAGATATCCCCACACTAAATGGATTGTGTGAGGTGTGGTAGTTCCATTTGTGCCCACTAGATGTCTCCCTTTAATAAACAGATGTACCTGTCTGCACAAACATATACCTTTCCTTATACAAATCCAGACTCTTTGTCATTCACCTCATGGCAGAAAGGATGAAAAAAAAAATCCTCATAAAATGTAAATGAAATGATGATAAATACACAGTAGTCCATTTTGGTTTGATTTGCTTTTGAACTTCAATAATACTGTCATTACCTTAAATATGACTCCAGGCTGTATCAGACTTCAGAACAAAGGCCTTTGCTTTCAACACCACAGGTGAGACTATATATTTGCCTACATGGTAGAGTACTTCCTGTTTCGGTCGTCCATCACAGATGTAAATAGAAACTTTCCCTCATAGCAAACAAGGTGTGGGTAACATGTTCTCAATGTACTGCTGCTTCTTTGTCCTCTATTATATAGTTGTACAAATACAGCAGAAATAATGGCCGCTCATTTCAAGTTCAACTACAAGCTTCTGAAAGTGTGTGAAAGAGAGTGAGAGTAAGACTATCAGGCAGGAATGTGGATTGAAAGGCCTAAAAGAAAACCACAAGCCAGGATTTGCAAGCATACAGTTGCAGTGTGCATGAATGCATCTGCAGAGTGGACCACAAATACCCTACACAACTATAGCAGAACATTTCAGTTTTAGTTTGTTGGGTTGTAAAAGGACTTTTTAAAACCATGCTGAAGCAATTAAAAAGACACATACTTGAAAATACAGTGTCTGGTTTTAAAGAAATAGGACAAAGTACTGTCCCATAATGTAAGTAGAGTATGTAAATGTTAGATATTTATTCAGACAGTGATTCATATTGTTTTTTTAATCGTTATATATTTAGAGACATGGATTATAATTGAATCACACTTACAGTATGTAGAAAAATCTTTAGAATTTCTTAATTTTTATTAATAAAATAGTAAAGCTCATACTGCATTGTATTGTGACAGTATGAATCATGATTATTTCATGTAGTTATATATAGTTTCTTATATAAAAACATCATCTACATAACAAAAGTAATGAAGCTAATAGAGACAGTGCAGTAGTAGCAGTAGCAGTATGCTCATATTGTTGACCATTTATTTACTGAAGCTTTTATAATGCATTTTATCACACCTTTATCTTCTGACTTCAGTAGAGAACTGGTGACATGGATGTTTGTTACCCCACCCCTTAAAGATGAGGCAAGCAACATTGTTTTTTGTTTATGTATTGTTTGTATTCTATTCTGTTCTATTAATAGAATAGAATACATACTGTTAATACTGTGTCTTTTCATATTTACTAACCCCACTCCTTAAAAATTAGGCAAGCGACATTGTTTTTGGTTTGATTTATTAATCTGGCCCAACATTGGTTGGGAGAGATTATTGTAATCGCTGTCTGTGTGTGTGTGTGTGTGTGTGTGTGTGTGTGTGTGTGTGTGTGTGTGTATGTGTGTGTGTGTGTGTGTGTCTGCAGAGGCATATCATAATATAACTCAATGAATACTTGATATATCATCATGAAATTACATGGGCATATACATATAGCTAAAGTGCATCAGATGCTATGATCCATTTGAGTAAAGGTCAAAGGTCAAGGGCACATTATTGGTTATAACTCAAGAACAGAGGGTCACAGAACTTTCAGATTGGTACCAAATGATGCAGAATGAAGATTTCTACAATTGTCATAATTGGTATTATCACCTGCAACCAATAGTTTTTGAGATATCTGGAGGTCAAAGGTGACACGTCACAAAATTATCTTCTGTAACACTATTTGTGTGTGTCAAGCATAGACATATCACACTATAACTTAATCAATACTGGATATATTATCATAATATTACTGATGCATATATACATATAGGTCAAAGGTCAAGGTTGCATTTAGCAGAAAGGTCAAAATCACATTATTGGCTCTCATTCAATAATGGCACAAAATAGGGGTAAGATCAGGGATTCTCTGAATGCTTGTTTGTTTCTTTGTTAAATCTTAAGCAGCAAAACCCATGGTTCACCTCATACCAAATTGAGTTCATAGATTGCCAGTGGCCCAGAAAAGATGTAAGTACGTTTGGGAAAGGTAGGTTAAAGTAATTTTTGACTTTTATAAATCTTGTCATTTACTTATAATAAGATAAATAGGGAGGGGGGGTTATGCCTTAAACCACTTGTTTGTTTGTTTATTGTATTCTACATTTATTTCTATTCCTATTTTACTTTTTGTAAAACTCTATATTCCATTTTGTTGTTTTAGACCATCTTTAAATGTTATATTTGCTCTATTTTTTTCTTACATTTTTTTTTTTTTAGTTATTATTTACTCCTAATGTCATAGTGCACACAATGACAATAAATGCTATAAGTAAAAGTACTTCATAATTGTATTTAAGTTGAATTTTTTAAGGTATCTGTAGTTTACTTGTGTATTTAACTTTCTGGACAACTTTTTATTTTTATTCCCTAAATTTTACATAAATATCTGTACTTTATACTTCTTACATTCTCAGAATAAACTTGTTACTTTTTCAAACTAAACAGAAGTGACAGTTGGAAAAATAAGTGACTTCAGAGGGAAAATCAGAGGAGAGAAATTGTGTCTTTCTATATCGTAATGATAAGTTTTAGCTCAGAATTATGCATTTCTTATCTCATTTTTCTTTTTTACTTTTTATCTCACAATTATGACACTTAATCTCATAATTATGCATTTTTTAAAATCTCATATTTATGACTTTTTTTAGTCTCATAATCATGACTTCTTATCGAAATTGTGATGTTTTTTTCCACATTTTTCCTAAATGTCCTGTCCATACCCATAAAACTGAGAACACATTATCTACGCAGTAACTCACTTTTAAAGGCTTTATTTTTGGATACTTTTCTGATCTGAAGTATAATTTCATTCATGCCAAAAAAATGCTTTTTTCATAATTTTTTTTTTTACTTTATTACAGTTGAGAAGTTGTACTTTTGTACTTTTACTGAAGTAAAGGTGTTGAATGAATACTTCTACATACGTTTACCAGAGTATATTTCACAGAAGTAGCTGTACTTTTGACTTTTGTATTTTCTGATTGTTGCTTAGAAACAGCTGGATGCTTTCTTCTAAATCTAACATAACAAATGTGTGCGTGTATGGACGGTGTTTTTCACTGCTTTCTTTTTAGGAAATGAATTTGCTTCATGTTACTCACCATCCTCCAGATAGCTGAGATTTTCTTGCTTGACTGTAGTCCTCTCCGCAGCCGGATCCTCATTGTGGCTTCTTCCTGATCTCATGTGGGTGACGGGTTCGCAGCCCATTTGACCCTGGATGTATCTGGAGGGGGGTGACTTTCCTAGGGGCAACACTGTCTGCACTAAACCCTGAGGTTCTGTTACCAAACAGGCCTCAAATGACTCGCCTTCACCCAGTTTGGCCACAGCGGTTCTGGCAGCGGTACACTGGTTGGGAGACGTGTTATTTGGGTGGGAGGTCATCAGGGAGCCACTGAGGAGGGGGGTACTGCAGCTGATGTAACGTGGGTTTGCTTGGTTGTAAAGCACTTGGTTGCTGATCAGTGTGCCGGACCTGGACTGGTAATACACTGGTTGGATGTCGAGGGGATCTGAGGCTAACCCATGGAGTCTGGGGTCTATAGTGGCTGCATGGAGCAGAGGTGAAGACAAATTCAAGGCGTGACGGTTGCTGTCCTGTTTGAGGGGATGGTATTGTGACTTCATGGACAGTCCGGACACATGGTGATTTTCTGAGTAACCATATGAATTCGGTACGTAGTCATCCACTGGTTCTGCTTTAATGGCTGCAATAGAAAAACAAAGGTCATGTGCTCCTGGGTTACAGATCGGACATATTAAATAATACAGTTTAGGGAATGACATCAATGGATGCTTTGCTGACCCTGCTGAGACCCAGAAAAGTAAAATATTGGTGTTTTTTTTTTTTTTATTTAATCTTTATGATTAGCCTTATGTTCTGGTCCTGGCATGTAGATGACATTATTTTAATAACACCTATATATACTGCTCCCACATTAATGCACCTCCACTTGTCTCACATCAAATGAAAGCAAACAAATAGATTTTCAGCTCATCTGGACGAAGTCGTGGTGAGTTATTGACATTGTGCTTCGTCCGTTTGTTGTCGTCCACAATTCACTAAAATCACTTCTCCTCCCTCAATTCTCAATAGATTTGAATTCTAATTGAATTAAGCCCAAAACGTATCACTTTGTTTGTCAAAATGTATAATTGTAAACAATTTGTTTACAACTTTGTTCCACCCCGAAGGGAAATATTTTTCAATAGTCACGTGTGGGCAATACATTATCCCACTTATTCTACGGGTTATTACTGTCACTACTCTAACAGACTTGATAAAATAGTCATTACAACGTAGTGAATATGTAGTAGTCAATCTGAAGTGACAAAACCCATTGCCATCGGCAGAGGCCTTTAATGGGGCAGCGGGCGCTTATCTAAAAAAATCAGCCTGCTGAAGGCTGGAGACGTCAATTCAAAGTGAACGGGAGCTGTTGCAATGTTATAGAGGGCCGTAGTTTGTTTATTTTTATCAATTTTTGCAAAAATATATGTATTTTAAACATTCAACAGTTTTCCATTTTTCCCAAAAATCCAAATGTAGCCAATTTGGAAACATTGATGATTTCCAAATATTCCCCACTGCAAAATACATAAACATGAATATATAGAAAAAAAGTTCTGAAATTTACTTTTTTCAAATAAAGTTCTCAACTTTGAACTGTGAAGTTCCAAGATATTGGTCTGTCAGTAAATGGTATGTTTTAGTTCACACCGACTAAATGCAATATAATGCACTTCACTTATCTACTTATTTATTGAAATGTTATGTTGTGTGTATTGCTGTGTGTTTTTAATGGTTCTCTGCTGGCTGTACAACAAATTACCCTGCATGAGGATAATAAAGTTTTCTAAGTCTAAATGCAGACAATAAACCCTGGTTTTCACAAAACATTTAAGGTTGGGGGCGGGGGTCTAAGCGTATTTGTATTTCTAAGGCTACAGCTTTTTACCTGTCAAATAAACAGCAAACTCCAAACTACAGGGTGTTACCTTTACAAAGAACCCACTCTTTTATCTGTACAACAAACAGTTGAAGAGCAAGTGTCATTTAAATTTGGAGAAGCATTTTTCAGACATTTTCATCTTAATAATTTATTGGAAGGTTAATAATTTATTGGAAACAGCATGAAACACTTTTTTCAGATATCATTATTTTATGCAATGTCCTTTATAGTGAACCACACCTATATTTATTTTTACTTGTGCTTTTTTGTTTATTCAATTATAGTATAATTTTAAGTAAAGGACAAAAATGCATTGCTGGGGCTCAGGATATTGGACGTCATTTATTTGTCAGTAAATGTCTTTGATGTCCACACAGTGTTTCTAATTATTCTTCAGTGTACCTCATAAACACGCAGAAATCATAAAAATAGAAATGTAGGTTGCAAATTTTGCATACGACAAGGTTCACATTTTGACTTAATGGAATCGTTCGCACGTTTGATCCTGTTTGATCAAAGTTTCATCAAAACTATAAATACATGTGTGGCAGCTCCCACGGACCAACCAAATGAGGTGGTTTTAGTTTGGCTCAAATTAAACTATGGTTTGGTTCAACTACCCTGTGAAAATACAGTGAAATAAAAACACTGCTGTAGACAGAACAGCCACAAAAAACATGTTTTAACTACTTAAAAAGCCAGTGTGAGAGTCACAGAGGCCTAATTAAGTTTTCATTTAGTATGATGACAGACAAACAACAATTATTGTGGTTTTTGTTTCCTTAGCATGAGCTGTTTTTATCTAATACCACCTCGTCATTCAGACCAATATGATATAGTTAAAAAATGGCATAATAATCTATAAATAATGACAACTCCATTTCCTATTCAATCCATTCTATTAGTTTTATTTTAAAAGAGCAAAACTAGTCTATATTGTGTTTATATTTATATAAACACAATATTTTGTTAGTTTTATTTCATATTTTCACCCCTGTGGTTTTCAACTCTTTCTACCTGTATACTGGTGGACTGTATGTTATGTTATGTTATGTTATGTTATGTTATGTTATGTTATGTTATGTTATGTTATGTTATGTTATGTTATGTTATGTTATGTTATGTTATATGTTATGTTATGTTATGTTATGTTATGTTATGTTATGTTATGTTATGTTATGTTATGTTATGTTATGTTATCTTATCTTATCTTATCTTATCTTATCTTATCTTATCTTATCTTATCTTATCTTATCTTATCTTATCTTATCTTATCTTATCTTCAAGAACTACCAAGAAGACTGAGGAACAGGGCAAATGAGAAACTGAATGAGAAATTGTTCTTATTTTTATTCCAAACTCCAAAACTGTAATAATATTATACCTGATATCAGATGTTTGTGTAAAAGTGTGTGTAATGCAATGTATTTTTTTCTGGTTATTTACATCTTTTTTGTGAAAGGGCAGTTTGTAAATGTAATTATTGTCTTATTACTGTTTTCTTTTATTGAGGTACAATAAATATGTTTTTTTTTCATTATTTATAGGCTATTGTTATTCATAGGCTACTATTTTACTAGTCCAACCAAGTTGAGATTAAACTATGCTGAATGTGACACATGGAATAAATGAATTTGACAAAGAAAAGTGTTATAAGTTCTACCAGTGTATGTCATTGCAATCTAAGTGCTTTACATATTCATTCTCTGTTTCTACCTTGTCTTTCATTTCCTGAAAAGCTTTTCAACATGTTTCAGGTCGTGGTTCTGCATTTCACTTATTGCATGTGGGTGCAGAGTGCATTAGCAAAAACAATAGTAGAGTGGAAGATTTGAACTGACAAGGGGTGACCACCCTCAGCAAAACCAATGCCTGCAGTTTGTTTTAATTGAATGGTTTGTGTTTTACTGACTGATATACTGAAAAAATGTAAAACATCACTACAGAAAGTTAATTACTATGATAAAGTCTTTGTTTGTATTAACATTAGTTGATGTAAATGTCTAAATGAACTGTCTTTTAGTTTGGCAGTGTTTACAGAGACATTAATAAGGGAACAGGAATCAGGGTACCCCTCATTTGTATAAATACAGATAAACTCAGATTATAAGGTTAGTAAGTTCTGTTTAAAATCAAGAGCGTTTTCTGCTTAAAGGATTACGTTTATTACGTGTACACATTATAATTATTTGACAAGTTATGTTCAACGTTGGTCTAAATAAAACATATGTAAAACAGTCTTAACTGAGTAACATCAATTTTGAACAGTAATTTCTGCCTTAACATAGAAGTATATTTCGTTAGTACAGCTTAAAAATCTTGTACACTGCAAGAAATAAATCAACATAAAAAATTAACAATTATCATTAAGTTTTTAAAGTTATTTAAACTTGACCATAATTATGTAAATGCCACAATATTTCTCTAGATTGACAAACTTTATTACTGTTGTACTAACAACATGATTTGCAGCATTGCATTGTGGGTATTGGGTATATTGTTGAAAATATATAGTATAGTATAGTATAGTATAGTATAGTATAGTATAGTATAGTATAGTATAGTGTAGTGTAGTACAGTACAGTACAGTACAGTACAGTACAGTACAGTACAGTACAGTATAGTATAGTATAGTGTAGTGTAGTGTAGTGTAGTGTAGTATAGTATAGTATAGTATAGTATAGTATAGTATAGTACAGTATAGTATAGTATAGTATAGTATAGTATAGTATAGTATAGTATAGTATAGTGTAGTGTAGTGTAGTGTAGTGTAGTATAGTATAGTATAGTATAGTATAGTACAGTACAGTACAGTACAGTACAGTATAGTATAGTATAGTGTAGTGTAGTGTAGTGTAGTGTAGTGTAGTATAGTATAGTATAGTATAGTACAGTACAGTACAGTACAGTACAGTACAGTATAGTATAGTACAGTAAAGTACAGTACAGTACAGTATAGTATAGTATAGTGTAGTGTAGTGTAGTGTAGTGTAGTATAGTATAGTATAGTATAGTACAGTACAGTACAGTACAGTACAGTACAGTACAGTACAGTACAGTAAAGTACAGTACAGTACAGTATAGTATAGTATAGTGTAGTGTAGTGTAGTGTAGTGTAGTATAGTATAGTATAGTACAGTACAGTACAGTACAGTACAGTATAGTATAGTATAGTGTAGTGTAGTGTAGTGTAGTGTAGTATAGTATAGTATAGTACAGTACAGTACAGTACAGTACAGTACAGTATAGTATAGTGTAGTGTAGTGTAGTGTAGTGTAGTATAGTATAGTATAGTACAGTACAGTACAGTACAGTACAGTACAGTATAGTATAGTATAGTATAGTATAGTGTAGTGTAGTGTAGTGTAGTGTAGTATAGTATAGTATAGTGTAGTGTAGTGTAGTATATAGTATAGTATAGTATAGTATAGTATAGTATAGTATAGTATAGTATAGTATAGTATAGTATAGTATAGTATAGTATAGTATAGTATAGTAGCAGTGCTTCAGTTGGGGTTTTTATAATTGGGATAAAATAAATTTAGGCTATTGTGAATTCAATAAATTAAGTTACTTGAACCTAATTTTGCTAACAGGTGTTAAAGAAAATCAATTTAGTACTACTAGCATATTTGTGTCAAATAGATTAATAGAGTCAAAATGAAGTTTCTTTGATAGTTTCCTTGAAAATTCAACCAATTTTGTGAAGCTAAGTGGGAATTGTTATGTCAGTTCATCTAAGTTGAACCAGACTGTTATTTTTTCAGTGTAAAGACAGTAATACCAATGACAGGAGTGTAGATGAAGTGTTGAGGTTGACTGCTTTTCTTCTTCCCATTAACCACGTAGAAGTTGACTTTGGCCGGCTGACAGATGCTTTGATCATGATATGGGGGGACCTCCACAAACAGCATATTCTACAACACCAGAGACAATGGTTTAAAAAACAAAATAAAACAAACAAAAACTGTTATAGTGAAACAGAGGAACACAGGCCACTCCCATCTCTTTCTAATGTGCTGAGACTAACACTGGGGGCTCTGGTTTTCAGGGTGGTGGTCCCTGCGCAGCGCTAGTTTCATGCAGCACAGGGCGCAGTGCCATCAGTTTGGGAGTTTGGAAAACTGCGGTGTGCCAAGATAGGTGTGGCAGCACAGTAGTGGGAGGTGACCACTGATTCAGCTTGGCGGAGTGACAGTTTCGCTAACTTAGACCGTGCCGACAGTGCGGCAGCAAGCTCGCCAGCTGAAAGCAGGTCTACTTCTGGAGTAAGGTAAGAAGTCCATAGGATGAAATGTAAAAAGTGTGGACACGTGACAGACGTCCAGACAGTCTGGTTTTAGAGTCATCATTCCAGACAAAATCTGGACATATGTTCACCCTACTGATGTCGTACAGTTAAATTGAAAAGAAAACTCAATGTGTTTGCCTTTGTTTTGTTCGAGTTAAAATGTGGATGCTTATGTCTATACAATCACAGAAGTCATAAAAAAAAGAGTCCCACAGTACATCTTTGCCAGGAAGAGGCAAGAAACCCTCAACAGGCTTATACAAGGACGTTGTTACGTTGCAGTGAACTTTAATACAAATTTTTCATTGCTGGACAGACGTGTGTCCGTGTTGTTCCTCTGTTGACAATGTGATGATGTCATCACAACCCATCGACTTGACAAAACCGAAGTTATTATTGCCCTACTACAAAGATTGTCAGTATTTATCATTACACATGAACAAATTACATCTAACCCCAAAATGCTCTACATAGTGATGCACATCGTGGCCTCTGATGCCCCCCCCCCCCCCCCCCCCCCCCCCCCGTGGTACTTCTGTTGTGGTGTCCATGACGAAATGACGAAACTTGCACTGCGCCTCGTTGCAGCGCATTTAAGGGCGAGGAGAGGCACTAATGTGATTGGTGGAGATTTTAATCAGCTGTGGTAAATCCATTGCATGCCTTTTCTCCTCCCTCATTCCCACTTATGCCAGTGAGAGGAAAAGGGGATGGAAAGGGGGAGGGGCTAGTGCCAGTGTGTTTGAGAGGGTTGAAACTTGCAAAACTCGTCTGGACACACGCCGTTTGGGCGGTGTAGCTGGTCTGTGAAACTAGAGCCCTGAATATGAAATAAAGGCTCATCTCAATGTGTTAATAGTGTGTATGTATGTGTCAATGACGTTCTATAGATTGAATATATTTACAAAAAGCCAATCATGATTTTGTAAAATATGCAGCTTGTTAACTTACAGCTTGTGTCTTATCTCTGTCAACTGTTGCCTCCACTTCCCAGATTTGCCGTGCATCTGAAAATCAAATGGAAAACAGAAAATGGTTGTAAGCTTTTTTTTTTTTTTTTTTTAAAGTTCGATTGAGCAACTAGACGTCTAACAAAAAAAAGTTTCTTTTAAACTACAGTTGGCTATGTAAGAAAGATTATACAGTGGAAAAACGTTTCTCTTTTATGTCTTGTTTAGTGTTTCGTTCCCTCCTCAGCTTTTACCTGCTGTATCTGTTTTCTACCCACGCTTACAAAAAAAAAAAAAAGACAGAAAAGCTCTGGGTCTGAATCTTTATCAGTCTGTCAAACCACATCCTGTTACATGAAGCCGCACACCAAGCAAATAGGAGCCTTTACAGACACTCAACTGTATCTATCCTGCTCTCAAAACATGAAACCCAAAAATTGTAAGTGGGCAGATGAACGACAGCAAGAGTAGAAATTACAAGTTTCCATTAGTAAGAAAAATAAATAAAAGTTTTTGCTAGTTGTCACCGTAAACAGTATAACTTTTAAGTAATGTTTCCTTCTGGGAAGGGTAAAAAGCGGAGGCTGAAGGAAGGTGTACGTCACTGAAAACTGACATTACCAAGGTGTTTAATTCAAAACAATCTAACTATAAAAATACTCTGTGTGTAGGTAGATGTTATTTAGCCACATATGCAAATATAGACTAAATAATAGTATATTTTAATTATAGAAACCTAGTCAAGACATGAAATGTATCCTCTATGTCCAACAGTATCAATCAATCAACTTTATTTATATAGCACATTTAAAAAGATCCACAGGGGAAGCCAAAGTGCTGTACACAAAACATGAGGAAAATAAGTTAAAAACAACCAATGACAACAACAACAATAAAAAAACAATGGTTCGTGTCAGCTCAGTGTTTGCAGATGCCAAACAAGAGAGGTTTATGAGTTAAAAGTCAAAGTGAAATAATGGGTTTGAACTGCGATTAAACACAGTACAGGAAATAATAGCATTTAAAGGAGTTTTTTTTGAGTATTTTTTTAACAAAAGCTGTACTTTCTACTCCTTTAACATTCAACACACATCTGTTACTTGAATTATAAAATATTCAAGAATACTTATTGATTATTTTGCATCAGAGTGCATCTTCTCAACATTAAGACCTATTTCTCCTCGACACCTATATGACAACATGAAAAACATCTTGTCTCGTCATCTGAACCCGCTTTATCTTCACTAGAGTTATGGGGGTCACTGGGGATCTAATCCAGCTACAATGGGTGAAGGCGGGGTACACCCTGTATGAGTCTCCAGTTCATCTCAGGGCTGAACATATATAGACAAACAATCACTCTCACATTCACACCTATGGACAATTTAGATTAACCAATTAACCTATCAGTGCATGTGTTTGGATGGTGGGAGGAAACTGGAGTACCTGGAGAAAACCCACACAGACACGAGGAGAACATGTAAACTCCACACAGAAAGGTCTGGTGTGGGAATGGAACCAGGGACCTTCGTGCTGTGAGACACGAGTGCTAACCACTGCACCACAGTGCTGCCCCATGACAAACATGAGATGAAAAATTATGCAAAAGACACAAGACACAAACAACCAAACCAGACCATATATATATATATATATATATATATATATACATATATATATATATATATATATATATATATATATATATATATATATATATATATATATAATTTTTTTTTTTACTTCAGTACCACTATTTGAGTAAAGAATGAATGTGCTTTGACCACCTGTGTTCCTCACCTTGTGTCTTCTCTGAGAAGATCACCTTCGAGTCAGACACAAAGTTCTGTCCAGTCAGAACCATTTGTTGACCCCCAAGGACTGAGCATTTGTCCAAGTCCTGTCTTTCAACTGCCGGGACCTCCTGAGCTGAGCGCTGGGCTGAAAAAACAAAACAGACCATTATGTCAGAGTAAAAACATCCCTTTAAAAGCCGTGGGAACATTCATTTTTATTTTATTTTTATTTTTAAACACAGTTCTGCAACAACTACCGCTGTATAATAATAAATTCATTGTCTATCGCACCTTTCAAGGCACCCAAAGACCTTTACATTATTGATCCACTATTCATTCGCTCTCACATTCACACACACTGGTGGTGGTAAACTACATGTGCAGCTACAGCTGCTCTGGGGAAGGATGATGGAGGTGTGGCTGTGAATCCACACTTTCGACCACCACCAAACATTCACACAATGGAGTCAAGGTGAGTGAAAAGTCTTGCTAAAGAACACAAGAATCTATACTGAAAGAAAAAAAAAACATCCTTGTTCAAGTTAAATGGATTGAGGTCACACTTTCTATTTATCTTCTTTATGTTGCCACAACTTGGTTGGGTTTTTAGTTCATTTAACTTAGTTTGTTAATTTCCCTCATCTAAATTATATCAAGGAAACTTAATTTTGACTCTAATCATCCATTTGATACAGTTATGCTACTGATCTTAACTTGTTTTTCATTAATACCTGTAATAGCAAAATTAAGTTCAAGCACATTACTTTATTGATTTCAAAATGGCCTAGATTATTTGTCTAAGTTATTTATTTTAATCTTAAGTATTTATATACAAATTACAAATCCATTTGTACCTCATATAAATAGACAGCTCTGCACACTTTGTAAATACAGACTAAGCTTTGGAGTTGCCAAACAATGAATATTTACAATGAACACTAGAATATGCATTTACAAACAGGAAAGGGATTGTTTGATCAATGGCTCCTACTCATAGTGCAATGCTATAAAAATACAAAAATAAACATAAAAAGGCCAATACACATTGCCATGCCAACATTAACTCAAAAGTAACACCAACGCCACAACCTGCTGAACCCTACACATAAAACAACACATTTTCAATAATATACCCTATACCCACAATGCAATGCAACAAAAACAGCAAATCATGCAGTAAATCATGTTGTTAGTACTAAAGTAATAGAGTTTGCTGAACTACAGAAGTGAATTATGGTCAAATTGAAATAAATTTAAAAGATGAGTGGACATTGTTACATAATTTTTTTTAAATTTATGTTAATCCAACATGTTGTTTCTTCAAATGTACTCAGCTTTTAAATGAAGGTTATAAGACTTTTAGATGTAAACTGTAAACCCCAATAAGTTAGTAGAACTCAAAAAACTTTAGGCAATCATTTCCCTCAATTATTTTAAGTTGATGAAACTTAAACAATACAAGTTTCCAGATCTTAAAATGTAGATGCTTATTAAAGTATACTTAAATAAAAAAAAATATTTATTAGCTTCGTATTCTAAGGTTCTGTCAGTCCTACTGGGACAGGGTTCAGTGTCTTTGTCCAAGCACTTGGTGCAGATGCAAACCTCTGACCCTTCAGTCATTGGACGACCCGCTCTACCAACTGAACCACAGCCGCCTCTGAATAAAAAGACTGTGTTTTGTAATTGTTATTTTTTTGGTGTGATAGATATTGGTGGTTATTTGCAGTGCTCTGAAATTATATTTCAGGATCTACTACATCCATTATGTTAATTTTTTTCAATCATCTTTATTTGAAACAATAGAAATAACAGTACAATATCATTCTCAGCATTTAATGATTTAATTCCACTCACTTTTACCTCATCTATGTTTTTAAGTTATGTTCACTTATATCCACAATAGTTCCCCTTAATAAAAAAATATTAGTTGGAAGTACTTAAAAAGAAGAACATGTTACAGTAACTTAATATATTTGAGTTAGTAGTACTATTTATGAAACTTTGAGTATTCACAACTTACTATATGTAATTATTCAGATCATTCGGGTTTGCAGTGTACTAATGTAATATACTTATATGCTGAGGCAAAATGTTTGTACAAAATCGATATGTTACTATTATTACTAAGTTAAGTTACTAAGCTAACTTATTTTTCATTTAGACTAACTTCCTCCAGGATCAGTGGATTCACCCTCTCTCTCACCCACAAACTTTAAAATCCTAAAATTAATTAAAAATCCTAAAATTAATTAAAATAACTGTTCAACTGATTACAATGTATAGCTCTAAGAAACATAGTTTTTAAACAGAAAAATCTCTCGTAAGCTGAACATACTAACCCCATGACAGCCACAGCTGTCCTATAATATTAGTAAGAAAGAACTACATCAATGCATACACTTTTAAAAGCATTATATTCACATTATAGGACCAAGCATCAGAGTTTTCCTTAACCCTTTAGGCATTAGAGTTTTTTCTTTTTTAATATTCAGTTTTGATATCAAGATTTCAAGTAGTACAAGTACTCACTTACTAAACCAACATGAGATCATCCCTTTCGAAATGGATTTTCTTCTTGATTTTGAATAGGAACATGTCCTTAAATATTATTAGGGTTGAAGGGGAACATATCCGCCATATATTATTGTTGGGAGGTGGTATGGTCTGTGGTGTTCTGTTCTGTTACGTGTTGCAATATTGTGACTTTGGTGATTAAAGGGTTAACAAGAAACTTACATCACTTACAAACACAACTTACAGCACTCAATAGGATGAGAAGCAACTTGAAGTGATACAAAATGGCCTCCAGGTTGAGGAATGTGGACTCGAAACACTAAACGCACACAAGTGTTTTTTCGTCCGATGTCCGTCTCACCATTTTTTAGTTCAATGTCAGCATTTCTCAGTTTCAGGATCCCCACGCAGTCAATCCTGTTAAAAAAGGAGTAACAGTGACATATAGTCTCAGAAAAGTATAGATGAACTATGCAACAAGAAAAAAATTGGTTCTGTCATAATTAATTAGTTCTTGAAAATAGTCCCTGGCACACAGGAAGTGATGTGTGTTATATTTCCAGTACCAGCATCAGTGAGGTGAGAGTAGAAAGCAGTTTTATGTAACTGATATGGTGATTCAGATTTATTGTAGTCTGCATTCATATGATAGATGACCATCATCACATCTTCAGAGTGAAGGTATTTGTCATTTGTTTTACTTTTACTTTACGTCTTAACACACAAAGACCCAGTGCTACTTTTGTGGCAGTTCCCAAATGATTTTTTTTCTCTCTAATTAACCTTTATCAACATTTATTATAATATGATCCTTTGTGTTTTGCATTTTTTACTGTAAATTGTGATTTTGTTAGATTTAATTTCCTATACTCCATTAGGTGCTCACAAAAACTCAAAGGTTAAAACAAGCAAAAACTGAGAAAACTAAAGAATTTTTTTTTTTTTTTCGGGAAAGATATGAAAAGCTGAATGTTAAACCAAGTGTCTCCATCCACTGTCATTTATCCAAATGCATGAGTGTAGAATCAATGTCGTAGAACATGATGTTGCTTCCATGCTCACTACATACGTAGCCTCTGAAAGTCTAAATGGATCATATCTGATGACTGTTACAAGATGACTAACTGCATTTTACACTACTTATTTACCTACATTGATACACTGTAGATTTTGCAGTGTTAATTTGGAGACAATGGGACCAAATACACTCTAGAAGAAGTTAAATAAACTCTCTAAGTGTTGATTTAACACTGCAAAATTGACTGTGTAGGTAGATAGATATTGAACATTTTAGATGAGTAGATGCTTTTGGTCACTGGTAGATATGTGGGTCTTTAAGGGTTAAAATTCTACTCACACCACTCCCATTTGGTTCTTTGGTTCTAGAGGGATCTCTAATACTTTAGTCCCGTTGCTCATCATCTCCACGCTGGGTGTTGTCACAGTTTTTCCAGTAATGCGGTGGACCTGGTAGAAGGCGTGGGGTTTTAGGAGTCTCTCATCAGCCGTGCCTATGAAGACCTGCAGGCCTAGTGAAGCTGAGCCTTGGTACCCATGGAGCTAGAGAGGAAAACAAAGGAGTTTTAGTCTTTGCTTCTCACTGAATTAAACTGAGTGTAATCGTATTAATGTTTATGACCACAGAGAAAAAAATTAACATTAAACAGTTCATTGGATTAACAAAAGCATGGATTTGCATTGTGTGTTTGTGCAACAGTTTGAGGAAATACTTGTAATTAATCTATATAATAAAAGCTAAGCGGCCTCTGTGTGTGTGTGTGTGTGTGTGTGTCCCAGGATTTGCACAAATTCTGAAAAGAGTTGACTGCAGCAGTTTGGCACACTTATGTATTTTTGATCAAAGAACATACAAGCAAAAAGTTATTTTGGGAGATATTAGAAATTTGGGAATTTGTCATTGCACATTGTTGTGGCCAGAGTGGTTCAGTAGTGAATGCTGAACAAATGTGGTACAACATGCATGAATACACAACAATGTAAAAACTACCACATCTACCACCTGTGGATCCCCATGGGTCAATACACTAGTTATGAATTAACTGTTAAAATGAACAGAACAAGATATTTAAATACTCCTCACAGTCATTGAAACCATGTAACAATGTTTACAAGTTATGTCAATATGACATAGTTGTTATACTGTATTAACATCAGTGTCTCTGACTAGTTATTATATAATTATAATAATTTCTGTCTTTTTAGCTGAACTGAAATGTTTTGTAAAACTTTGCTCCTGTGGGAATAACAGTGCCACAGTGACTTGAAACTCGTTTGTTAATTTGCATGGCTACAGTTGCACATAAATGCAACATTGTCCTGGAAATGGAAATAACAGCCTCATCCTGATGAACACTTCTGGGAAATACTTTATATGTCTAATCTGCCCACAGAGACTGTTTGTAGCATTTTAACTTAATAGGTGTAATTAAGAAGTTCATATTGTCCATATTGACTTTGCATAACTCACAAGAAAAAAATATCCTTATTTCCAAGATTCTATTACAATTGCAATGTTTTAATTTCTAATAAACAATTCAGTGAGATATTTATTGGCACCCAACCAACTCACTCACCCATGGCCAGAAAAGAACAAAAAGCCCCTTGTTAGAGTCGGTGTATGGTTTGTCTGTGTTTTTTTTTTTCTTTTCGTTATCTCTGGACCATATTCAAATACAGTAGGTGATGATAATGCACTTGGATCCTAGAAACCTGTTATAAGGCTAAAAAAAGAGGAGGAAATGCATTCTGAGGCTCTCTGGAAACATGCCACCACAACATGGATGTGGCCAGCTCTCAGTTGAAACAGTTAATTCTGTGGTAACAAATATACAGTACAACTGCTTTTCCAATAAAATAAGCAGGTCCATGTTTTAAGAACCTGTATCGACCCACTAATATTTGACATTTAGCCTTTCTCGATTGATGAAAAAAAGTGAAGTATGACCCTTAATGGCAAGCTCCATGGCCTTCACTTCATTTGGTGATGTCACCATGCTGGGATCACGCTAATGATGATGTCACAAGTGCAACTGAATTCTAGGAAGTAGTGTCTCTGTACTATAGTCTAGTGTCGTGTAGTGTCGTGTAGTGTAGTGTAGTGTAGTGTAGTGTAGGGTAGTGTAGTGTAGGGTAGTGTAGTGTAGTGTAGTGTAGTGTAGTGTAGGGTAGTGTAGTGTAGTGTAGTGTAGTGTAGTGTAGGGTAGGGTAGGGTAGGGTAGTGTAGTGTAGTGTAGTGTAGTGTAGGGTTTTGTAGTGTAGTGGAGGGTAGTGTAGTGTAGTGTAGTGTAGTGTAGGGTAGTGTAGTGTAGTGTAGTGTAGTGTAGTGTAGGGTAGGGTAGGGTAGTGTAGTGTAGTGTAGGGTTTTGTAGTGTAGTGTAGGGTAGTGTAGTGTAGGGTAGTGTAGTGTAGTGTAGGGTAGGGTAGTGTAGTGTAGTGTAGTGTAGTGTAGTGTAGTGTAGTGTAGTGTAGGGTAGTGTAGTGTAGTGTAGGGTAGTGTAGTGTAGTGTAGGGTAGGGTAGTGTAGGGTAGGGTAGTGTAGTGTAGTGTAGTGTCTGTGTAGTGTAGTGTAGTGTAGTGTAGTGTAGTGTAGTGTAGTGTAGTGTAGTGTCTGTGTAGTGTAGTGTAGTGTAGGGTAGTGTAGTGTAGTGTAGTGTAGTGTAGGGTAGGGTAGTGTAGTGTAGTGTAGTGTAGTGTAGGGTAGTGTAGTGTAGTGTAGGGTAGTGTAGTGTAGTGTAGGGTAGGGTAGTGTAGGGTAGGGTAGTGTAGTGTAGTGTAGTGTCTGTGTAGTGTAGTGTAGTGTAGTGTAGTGTAGTGTAGTGTAGTGTAGTGTAGTGTCTGTGTAGTGTAGTGTAGTGTAGGGTAGTGTAGTGTAGTGTAGTGTAGTGTAGTGTAGTGTAGGGTAGGGTAGTGTAGTGTAGTGTAGTGTAGTGTAGTGTAGTGTAGGGTAGGGTAGTGTAGTGTAGTGTAGTGTAGTGTCTGTGTAGTGTAGTGTAGTGTAGTGTAGTGTAGTGTAGTGTCTGAAAGAACTTCACTGATATGTATGTTTGAAAAGAAGGACTCAAATATGTATGGTTGAAGAAATGGTGCTTGATAAGTATGTTTTAATGGGTTCCAAGGATGTTGAAGATTCTGTGAAGGAACAATGGCTGTTGTATGAACATCATATATTTATGGTAACCAATCAAACCTACTGTATATAATGAAAAAGTTTTATGTTGAGGAGTTTTAGATTGGTAGATTTTCACCAGGCAGACCATGGTGCCTGTATGATGCCAATGTTTTTGTTAATAAATGATGTTATAAAATTAAGATGGTGTCAGCGAAGCCTTCTTCACCATCCACTTATCACCCTCTCATCTGAAGCGACACTACATAAACAATGCAGAGCAATGAAGTGATCAGTGATCATCAAGCCTGATCCTCAAGGGCCAGTATCCTGCATGCTTTAGATGCCTTCCTTTTCAAATGTTTAGCCTATCAACAACTTCTGCAGGAGCTTTATAGTGGGACGGCTGTGGCTCAGTTGGCGAGAGGTTGGCGGTTTGCGTCCAGTGTCCTTGGGCAAGACACTAAACCCTGACTTAGTCCCAGTAGGACTGATAGAAACTTAGAAACCTACTGGTGTGTGTGAATAGGTGAATGTGAAGCTAATGTAAAGCGCTTTGAGCACCATGAAGGTGGAAAAGCGCTATATAAGTGCAGACCATTTAGCATTTATAATGACCACCAGGTGTGCTGGAAGAGGAAACATCTAAAACATAAAGCATACTGGCCCTTGAGGACCAGGTCTCTTTCATGCTTCCTTTCTCTGTGTGCATTCATACATCCACATACTCTGACATGTTCCAAGCATGGGGCAAATAAAGCACCTGAACTTCAGGATGTCCTCCATTAGGTGTCTTGACAGCTCCTCTACTGCCCTCTGTCTCATAATGAGCTCTGTGGTGAGACTTGGGCTGCTGCTGGATCAGAAGCTGGTACTGGCCAGACTGACAGGGCAGGGGCCACTCCAATGACGGAAGTGGAGTCATGGGAAGACTGCAAGACGGCAGCAGAAAAGAAACAAAAGGATGAAATCGACAGGATAACCAATCATTTCTAGGATAATGTTGACTATCAGTGATCAAAGACATAGATAACTGAGAGTTGGAATCATTCTACATATGTATATTTGCAGGAAAATTTGGTGAAAAGTAGTTTTGCAGTATTTCAACAATGTTTCTGGTCAGTTTTCAAAGGGAATTAAGTCACATCATGAAATGTTCTTCCCTCATAACAGTATTTACAGACCATTACTGACGTTACTGATCAGTCAAAGTATTTGATAAATAGCAGTCATTGATAATCAGCTAATACCCAAGTTAGTTAGTTAGTTAGTTAGGTTTTATTTTATTTCGTGTATATAAAAGGAGTGAGAAGAAATATAATAGGCTTCCACCTCCTTTTCACAAACCAATATTTAAATCAATCCCACTTCCTTTGCTTTAACACACTTTTTTTTTGTCTATTTTCCAAAAGCACAAAGCATCCAAACAAGCCATTCACATAAACTTTTTTAAGTCACCTCACACAATCAAATTTGCATAATGAACTATTTTTAATATAAACTATAATATTTACATGTACTTTAAATATTTACTGCACATACAATATTTAATAGGTGTGATGATATCTCCTAATCATGATAGTCTGTATTAATTCATTAAAATAACTTGTTTTGTGCATTACTCTACATTATAATTAGATATTCACTCATTCAGATAATGTTCTATATGTTGTTATTATATTAGATTTATACATCCTTTTAAATTAATGAATTGAAGAAGGCACTTTTAGGTCTTGGTCCAGATTATTCCAGATATGTTCCCTCTAACAGAGACCTGTTGTCTCAAAGTGTAGAACCAACACCTGTTGGTTCTTTTCTTGAAAATCTCAGTTATAATCACTTCGCCTGAGCTTGAACATCTCCTGTAAACTGTAGGGGAGCATATGGCTTTATATATTATGTATTATGATAAGAGTATTAAGGTCGACAATATCATGTAGTTTTACACAGTAAATTTTGCAGTGTTAAATCAACACTTAGAGAATTGATTTAACCTTCTTCTACTGTAGAATGTATTTGGTCCAATTGTCTGAAAATTAACACTGTAAAATGTACGGTGTAGAACATTTAATTGTATAAACAGGGATTTTGTTGGAGCTAAGTAACAATTTGAATTGTTTTTTTTATCACAGTAAGAATTAATATAATTCTATTAATTATATAGAATTAAACCTTTTTTGGTCAGCTCATCTGTTTGGTAGAGGTAACTTTGAACCCTGATATCTAATTTAAATTTAAGTCCTTTGACACCAAACTTCGTGGGCAGTCAATTATATATTCAGCTCATGCTAGTATATATACCACCAAGGAAAGTTAGATTTGTTTTCATTTTATTAACTTTTACAGAGTCTATTTTACATAAATAATCCTCATCCTGTTTCGGAAATACTTTGGTATTCATGTAATATATATATATATATATATATATATATATATATATATATATATATATATATATATATATATATATATATATATATATATTTTTTTTTTTTTTTTTTTTTTTTTTTTTAAACATGCTGAACCAAACAGTGGAGATGATAGTAAAGGGTCATGAAATGCTAATGCTAATCGCTAATGCTAATCACGAAAGATACAAACACAAAGAGTTAATACATCTCATTTGAACCAAGTCACAAATTGTGTTGGTAAGATTGTTGAAGGAATAATGTTTGAGTTTCATTAAATTTAGGCTCAGTAAAATAAATAAATACCTCTATCTTTAATGTTATAATAGTCCCTGTGAGGTGGGGGAAAAAATTGTGATTTTTGTAATGTGACCAACAAAGGGTTAATATTTTTGTTTTATAATTGTTACCCCATATTGCCAGACAGTAGTTTATATATTGAAGAACAAGAGGATTGTACAGAAAGAGTAAAACACATACCTAAAAGCTGGATGAGGACGAGGCCAAGCAGCTGGTAACATGTAGAAGGCCTCAGACTTGACCTCAGGTATGGGTCTGGCTGTCCTCTCAGGCTCCAGAGCCCAGTCATACGCGTCTCCATACACACAGTCTGGTCTCTGGACCTGCCTGTGTCTGCCATGTGCCACTGCAGAAACTATAGGACTGGTGCTGAGGCTGCTCAGCATCTCCTTTGGCACCGTTGTTGAGGCCTGAGCTTGGGGATGGAACTCACCTTGGGCCTGGTACTGGTGCAGATAGTAGGACCCCTGCTGCTCATGGGGTGAGGGTATGGGGCTGGGACTTCGGGAGCGCTGCTTAACAGGAGTGACCCCCTGACAGAAGTAAACCTGGTCATAGCTGCGTTTACCTTGTGGGGAGGCAGAGCGGGAGCGCTGGTGTGGCCGTGTTGAGGAGATGCGTTGGTGGGCGTGGAGGAATGTATCATCTGTGATGTTGTTATGGGGCGAGGTTCCCGGGGAAGAGTGGGCAGACGAAGTGTGGATACCCTGGAGGCCTGGGCAGAGGTCTAAAGCAGATAACCCCACACTATATCCAGCAGCATTTGAGGGGGAGACGCATGGTGAAGCTAAGGGAGAGTACGCCTCTGCTGTCCAGCCGGTGGAGGAGTTACTGCTGGCAGGACTCACACACTCCCTGTAGGCTTTGGAACTGGGGCTCCGGTCATGAGTCTGGGAGCTGAGGGAGTCACCTGATGGAGTGATCTCAATCCTGGGACTGGGAGCAGGGATGGTTCCTGGTCTGGATGTGAGCCCAAGGGAATCAAACACAGCCACTGACAGGTTCCCTGTAGTAGGACTGAAAGAGGAGGGGTCCTGGCTGGACGCTGGCTTGTTTGAGGTGGAAAGGTAAGCAGCGTGATGGTTGACTACTGCTAGAGAAGACTGGGTGTCACTCTGGAGAAGAGGTCCTGGGTCATCTGCCACCACACAGTTACAGAATGAACGTGTGCACATGCTAATTGATTGTTTCATTATTATGTTATTTATTATATACATTTAACAAACAACATAAGTGTACTGTTGCCCATAAAGTTGGAATAATTAATTATTTTTTTTTTGGTTTAATATTTATTTGACAGGGACATGATGCAGTCACATGATTACATCAGAGTTAGCTAAGAGCTAACTTGCATCTGCAGTCTCTGGGCAAGAAAACAGTTAATACAGGATGAAAAAACAAGACATTACATAAATCAGACAGATTATTATAAAATGGACAATATAATATAAAACTTTGAATACAATAATAACAATGAAGTCTAATAAAAGGCAGGGCTGGTTCTGCAGGGAAAGCAACAGAAGCAACTGCACCTTGCCCTAGTTTGAAAGGGGGCCATCCAAAAACTAAAACTAACTAAAAAAAAAATAAGAATAATTAATTATTTGTTTTGTGTGTGTTCCTTGACAATACAGTAAGCCTCTGTATATTGCTCCTATTGTCAATTATAGGCAATTTTTATATATAAAAAAAACAAAACAAAACAAAACAAAAAGATTAAAAGCTGTATCACCACCACTATCCCTCACCTCTAACCCATGTGTGAGGAAGACTACATACTACAGTGGGAATTAGAAAAAAGGATGTCTCTAAACCAATCAAAATCTAGTTACCAGAAGTAAAAAGAACTAAAACACAAAGCAGAAATGACAAAAACAGGACGCTAGTGACAACACCAAGGCTCCAAGTGCTGAAGATGCTGTGGTTAACATGAGGGGGTGGGGGGGTGGAATTGGGGTTGATCGAGGGGCCTTATACAATGGTTTTGCTCCAGGGCCCTGAAAAACTATCAACCGGCTCTGTATACAAGGCATAAATAGTGAATATAATTAAGTCACTATAATACTATAGTAAGGTATATTAAAAGGTCTTACTATAGATATAGCAGCCCTGAGAGTAATTCATTAGTGCAAAAATAAATGAGAAACTGCACGTAATTATGGTAACAATTTTCTGTTGATTTTAGCCCAAGTTAAAGTTGTTGTTTTTTAAACAATCCAAAGCTGGCAGAATGTGTGGTAGCACTGAGAAGGGAATTACAGACAATCAGCTGTTCTCTTAAACTTTGGTAACCAGTATATGTATAGAGAATGCTTTGTTTTTTTTACCCACATAAATCTACTGTCAGGAGAGTTCAGCCATAGTCTGTGTTATTTTCAAAAAAGATGACAGTGTTAATACTCCCTTGGTTTTTTACTTCATGTTTTTCAGATCTGTTCGTCAAGTGTTAAGGTTTGCTGCCCCTGCTTGGGATCAAGTTGTTATGCACTATGACAAAAGAGGAAGTATCATGAAATGTAGGAAAGGTTTTGCTGTAGACATGGACATGTCATGCCTGATGTTCTTAAAATTAATCAAATTGAGCTTTGCCTCAGACACATTCCTCATTTTATTCCTATTTTTATACATCAGTAAATGCCTTTGACCAGATACAGTGATTACACTTAATATATCAACAACATTTTATTCCAACTTTGTGGGCAACAGTGTATTTGCAAGACACAGGCTGACATCAGAATACAGGAAAAATCCTAAACACCAAGATACAGTACCCTGAACTCAACATAAAGCCACTGAAAAACTTTTATAGGCTCGGAACAAAAGACAAAGTCCAGAAAAACATCCCATATCACCATAAGAATGAATTTCAATCATTTATTACTACTTTATAATTGGGTTATTAATTGAGTTGTAGTTTAGTCGTAGCAGTTTTGTGGTTATATTCTATATTTATGCTTGTATTCTTCTTACTATGCTTCTGTTTGCAATGTGGGCCTTAAAGTTATGCAGTTTCAGTCTTCTGTCTGTGGAATACATGTGGCAACACTGACAATAAAGCTTATTTTAGACAAACAGTATAATGTGGCTTGTTGACTGACAAATAGTGAGCCCACATTAACCTCTCATTGTTTACTGACTGTGCTGTACAGTCTCTATCAGCAACTTTAAAACCAGCTATCTTCACCTGATGAAGAACTGGTTATTTGATATTCATTCATTTGTAAATGGCTTAGACAATATGACTCATACTGTACAGTGATATGAGAAACCAGCAAGTAAGATTTAACAAATGAGATAAAGTGTGGTGGGTCTGAATTACTGCATGAAAACAGTTGTATATAAAACTGTTTATGAATTCATAAATACCCAAATATACACCAGTGACCAAAGCATCGACTGATTTAGAGCCACTAATCATATCAATGCATGTAAATAATCAATGTTAAATACAGTTTGTCATCTTTTCATGGTCATCAGATATGACCCAATTTGGATGTTGACAGTCTCAGTAGTGAATTTGAATTTGGAAACATATCATCTCTTCTATAACATTGATTCACCAGTAAAACCAATGGTGTTTGATAAATGACAGTGGATGAAGACACTTGGTTCATGCACAGTTATGATACATGTTACTGGAAAAGTCCCCTTTCTCTGTTTTTGGTATGATAATCCTCAAATGTAACGGATGGTTAAAGTACATACTCAGTCAAAGAAATACAGAAAAATATGGGATTTTCACAGAAAAATGCAAAATGGAAAGGATAATATTATGACAAATTGTGATAACTTGCTTGAAAAAAAAGGTTAGATGAGGAGATAAAAAAAATATTTCTAAATTGTCACAAATGTAACATTGGGTTTTT
This sequence comes from Siphamia tubifer, assembly GCA_020466265.1. Taxonomy (NCBI): domain Eukaryota; kingdom Metazoa; phylum Chordata; class Actinopteri; order Kurtiformes; family Apogonidae; genus Siphamia; species Siphamia tubifer. The sequence goes on along the minus strand of CM035787.1, from coordinate 17,963,342 downwards.
ATGAGTTTATAACATGTTTATAACCCACTGACAAACATTTATACTAATTACTGTAAAAGCCCAAAACACAGTAATGTCTAGTCTGAGACAGAGACCATTTGACAGATTAGTGTTGCTAAATGACCCACATTTTTTGTTTTAAAGTCATTTTTGCTTTAGTTGGACAATAAGATATTGTCCAAAACAAGGAGATACTTGATATTGAAATAAATGTGGTAATGGCAATCAATTCAAATTCTGTGTCTGACATTACATTACATTACATTACATTACATTACATTGCATTACTGTATTTTGACCTTCAAGTAAAAACATGTAGGCCTCTTATTATTTTTAAATTGTTTGGAAAACTAAAATTACACCAAGAAAAAGTTTGAAGTCAAAATACAGAACACACCTTTATCACAGCCAACACGAAAGTCTTCTCCAGGGGGATTATAGAGAAACAGATCTGAAAAATCCAGCTCTTCTTGACTCACATCTGGACCCAGAGGATCTGTGAGACCTAGACCTGCAGAAGTCATCTTCAGCTTCAGCTCAACACCGTTTCTTTGGCTAATATCTGTGATAATTATTTCTAAAAACTCTCACTGACTCGGGTTTAATAATTAGCTGAAAGGAGATGCTGTTTTTTCAAGCATTTACAGCGAGTCGACAAACAAACATGAACAAGGCGACATGTAGAAAAGCCTCTTCCTGTCACTGCAGATACCTCACATGCAGACAGTGTAGAGATGCGCGAGTGTGCGCGTGTGCGTGCGCGTGCGCGTGTCTGCGCATACGATTATGAACACTGTAAAAATAAATTAATTAATTAATAAAAAATTACCGTACATTTTAAAAAAGTTAACCAAAACCAGAAGTTACCAAAAAATTATAAAATTGCAACCTAAAATGGTAAATGATAATGCAATATACAGTTGTTTATTTGAAAAGATGAAATCAAATAAAAAAAGAGTATGTGAACAAAAGCAGATTCATTTATAGAAAAGAAATATATTGTATTGAGAGAATACAAGTGTAAATTGGAAACACCACAATTTTAAAATGACAGCCTATTCTCTTTATATATATATATATATATATATATATATATATATATATATATATATATATATATATATATATATATATATATATATATATATATATATATATATATATATATATATATATATATATATATATATATATATATATATATATATATATATATATATATATATATATATATATATATATATATATATATATATATAAAAAAGAGAATAGTTAACACACACACACACACACCCATCCATTGGATAAATAGTCTAATTGGTTTGTGCCTCGTTTGTGCTGGTAATTTTAACCAGCACAAACGAGGCAAAAACAAGCACAACTATTTTGGTTAAATTTGGCGGAAGTGGGGGCTGCCTGACCCCACTATGACCTTTAAAATGTTGTTAATAACTCAGAAACCATAATGGCACAAATAGTAATTTTAATGACACAAATCAGAGAGGCACAAACGAATGAGAATATTTATCCATAGAGTGGGTGGGCCAACATAACATTTTATACATATGTGTAACTTGGGCGGGACAATGGTGCAGTGGTTAGCACTTGTACCTCACAGCAAGAAGGACACTGGTTTGATTCCCACACCAGACCTTTCTGGGTGGAGTTTACATGTCTGTGGTTTCCTCCCACCATCCAAACTCATACACTTAATTGGTTAATCTAAATTGTCCATATGTGTGAAAGTGACAGTGATTGTTTGTCTATATATGTTCAGCCCTGAGATGAACTGGAGACTCATATAGGGTGTACCCCACCTTCACCCACTGTAGTTGGATTAGACCCCAATCCTAGTGAGGATAAAGTGGGTTCAGATGATGAGACATGTGTAACTGGCTCAGTTATGGCTGTGTCTGAAAGCACTCCCTACCCTCTATATAGTGCACTGTATAGGGACCACGCCATTTTGTAGGGGTGTCCGAATTTTTTGTGTACTTTTTATAAGCACTGAATATATATATTTTTTTAAAAATCTAACTTTATTTATTTATATAGCACTCAGTGTATCCCACAATCCACCTCAAAATGTAGTGGACATTCGATGGTCACTAACCAAAGCACTATATCCCATCATGCATTGCACAAATCAAATAATGATGGAGATATTTATGATTAAAAGAAACACGACAGACTGAGATTGGATGTTATACATTCAGTAATGGTCAACTTTAAGTCTGTCTGTTGGATGACAGGTGCCAGACAAGAGTTGTTTAACAGTTAATAACAGTAAAACAGTCGTGAGCTTATTTGGATTTTTTTTTTATTTTATTTTATTGATCAGACAGTAAAAAATATAAAATAAAAAGCCTTTTAATCTTGTGAGAGACGACACTATTGTGTTTTAATTGTTCGACGGTGATGACGCAATTAAACAGCGCCTTAGTGTCCGAAATGTTTTCAATTGATTTCACTTCCCTATGTTGGACAGTTTATGACTAAACGGTTTTCGGTTCAAATCCTGTCTCAAACTGTTCACATGTTGAATTGTCCTTAAAACACTGAACCTGGCAGACTATGAATGTTTATAACTATATTATACAAGTGCAGTGTATTTACCAATTAAATCTACATGTTTAAAATGTTAAATCTACATATTAAAATAGTTAAAATGACATGTTTAAAATATTGAATCTACATGTTAATCTGTAAATATGTTTATGTTTTGTTGTATGTTCCTGTACCCATAGCTGTCAGGTTTTTTTTTCTCTCAAAACCAACATGATTTTCTTTTTTACATTGAAGATTACATGTGCCCAATTTTTGTTCTGTATGAATGAATTGATAAAATAAAATAAAATATAAATCAATCGTATTGTGCAATCTAATGTATTTCGAAATATTACAATGATTTTCCAACCTCTGCATTAGTTTGATCTACTTTTATAATGACATAATTTTTCTGTTTTTCAGGAATGTATTGTTCCTAATCATTATTTATTTGAATAACTGGAGTAAAACAAAAGAGGGGGTAAAAGATGCTTCGATGACCAAATAATCAAGACAGAAAGAAAAACCATCTGCCCACTAGATGGCAGTACATACCACTACAATTCCAATCCATACCTATAGAGAGAATCAACTCATCGAAATAATGTGCTGTATTTTATTTTCTGTAAATCAGATATGATATTAAACTAAATTAATGCACCAATATGTAAAAATAAGATGGACTGTATGGAAAGTGAATTTTCTTCAAAATATGTGTGACATCTAGAAGCTTGAAATATTCTTTCTGAAAAGAATATGGCAGTGTCCAAACTCTGCATAGACTTCCCTCTGCAAATACAAAACAGATATAAAACAGACTTGAACATGTTCTATCTATAGATGAAGAAAAGAGAGCAGAAGTAATACATTTTGTGATATTCCAGAGGTCACAAATTAAATAGTTTATGTACAAATAAAAATGGTTGTTCATATATGACATAGGGGGGGAAATGACATATTCAATGACAAGAATAGTTCTGCATGTCCTCATGTGTCCCCTGACAGTAACCAGGATAGGTATCAAAGTCATTTTAGTTTAGGAGCCCATTCTGTAGCAGTAAAATAATAGCATAATGATCTATAAATAATGGCAACTCCAAATTTTTGTCTGTATTTTAATCTAAAACCCGATTATTTAATGAAAATATTTGTATAAACTATCTAAATAAAAAATAACCTGAAAAAACTGAGTTGTATAAGAAAATTCAGTGTAATTTTAAAAGTATTATGCATTTACTTCTCAACACTCTACATGTGCCTTATGGATGAGATCTACAAATACACTAAACATTTAATAACAGAAACAGAAAACTGTTAAAATGATGCTTAATTTTCTTTAGACATTTTATGCTGTTCATATTTGTTCAAGTTATTCATATTTCATTGTTACAGGATAGTTTGTAAATGGAAATATTTCATAATTTCATGGTTTTTTTTATAGTAAAAGACAACATTTTATGTCAATATTATTTTATACTCATATTATTTTCATATCAAACTGAGAAGAAAATATGGAGTCATTTTTTTGGTTGGATATTATATTGTTATTTGTATTACACATACAGACCAATATGATATGAATTTGCAAACCAAAATTTTGCACTTTGCAAATTCATCCTAGATTGGAACCTTTGGCAGGCCACATTTGGCCCCTGGGCCATATGTTTGAGACCCTTGCTCTAGAGCACATGTCAAACATGTGGCCTGAGGACCAAAACTGATGACAATGTGGCCCCCTAGGATGAATTTTAAAAATAAAGAAATTACAGTGAAGATATTATGTGGATAATACATTGGTGCTAATGAAGGGGGTCATGTGAATAGCGAAGGGTCAGGATGGAATAGGGCTCAAGATACTCCCGATGGTAATCTGAAATCCATTTCAGAGTTCCAGGGAGTAACTTGAAATGGGGTTAGTATGAAGTCTTTACACCCTGTCCTGACCTGTGACCCTCCTCCCCCACCCTCACCTGTCTCATTTGAACATGGACCCCTCACGTGTTCCTACCCTACTACATCCTGGTGCATCTATAATGTGTCTGTGCTTCCTGTGGTTTTCCTGCAGAGCTTTTGAAGTTTTTCTTTGATGAGAAGGAGAGTCTAAGGACAAGTGATGCCATGGGTGTTAATTCTTTTCTTTCATCTACTGTTTATTTTCATCTTCAGCTACACAGTAAAATTTGCAGTGTTAAATCAACACTTAGAGAGTTTATTTAACTTCTTCTAGAGTGTATTTGGTCACATTGTCTCCAAATTAACACTGCAAAATCCACAGTGTATCTCTGTAAATCCCTATGACGCAATATTGTTGTGATATAGGGCTCTATAAATAAAAGTGAATTGAATTGACTTGACTTGAATTTTGTAATACAGTTAATTTATTCTTGAAGGCTATAGTAGCTTCTGTGACAACTTCAGAAATGTTTTATTGAATCGATTACAAAACAGGAAAAAACATCTTTATTGTTCTGACATGGGATTCAATCAAATTTCTTTATCCAATTGTAAAGTAAAGTAAAGTAAAGTAAAAATATATGAACAAGTTGAATCAAAATTAATAAACAACAAATGACATGTAAATGCTTGTACAAATGTGCTGAAATAAAACTGAGTGTCTCTTTTCCCACTGAGTTTGTGGACTTTTTCTAAGTCAAGAAGGAGGTTCCGGGGGGGGGGGGGGGGGGGGGTTGCCTGGGACATGAAGCCATTTCCTTCATATACTGTTTGATTTCTTATCCAACTAATTCTGTAAATCCCTGTGACGAAACCTTGTTTTGATATAAGGCTCAACAAGTGAAATGAAACTGAACTGATCTGATTAGTATGACAAAACATATATTTCAAGGATGGATTGTTTTCATTGTAGTGACTTTTATTCTAAGTCCTGGAAAGAAGACACAATGTTCTGTATGAGAGACTAATTTTTATCGACATTGTACTGAATTATATTTTACTGTCAACACTGCAGGTGTATTTATTGTCTTGTGAGGATTTCTATTTTGTGTTCCCAGCTCAATAATGACAGACCTGTAGTTATTCACATGCCAGTGTGATAATGATGTGGGCACAGTCCGCAATAAATCATTTTGTAAATCTTTGTCACCAGTCGTTAAACTGAGTCATAAGGTACTGTCTCCATCCATGTGGCCTCATCTTGCAGGCACATTCATGTAGGTATTTCAACTGAGGTAAAAAAAAATAAATAAATCATTGCATCACATGACCATGATGTGGGTCACATGAACTGGAGTGAATGTGTCTGTCAAATTCTCATTTGCTTTTCACAGAGATATAGTGTGTAGTGTAGAGAATAGAGAATAGAATAGAGAAAACTTTATTTATCCCTGACAGGCAATGTTGTTTCTACATGGTATGCACCGTCAAGACAAAAGACATGTCATTTATACAACATACACATAAATGGATGTGTCATAATAAATAAATAAATAAATAAAAACATGAAAAAGAAACCTTCAACAATATTCAAATTCCCCTCTCAGATCTTTGCATTTAGCAGCTGAACAGCAGAAGGAATAAATGATCTTAAATACTGGTTGATTTTCTCAACAGGCTGCTTGTAACGTCGTCCTGGTAACATTAATGTAAATTCTTTATTAAGAACATATTCCTGGCAGTGGTTGATAATCCGAAAGTTTAGGTCTGTCATTTGTAAGCCTATAATTTAGGAGCAGACATTTACAATTTTGGGGCGGCATGGTGGTGCAGTGGTTAGCACTTGTGCTTCACAGCAAGAAGGACCCTGGTTTGGATCCCACACCAGACCTTTCTGTGGGGAGTTTGCATGTTCTCCCTGTGTCTGTGTGGGTTTTCTCCAGGTACTCCAGTTTCCTCCCACTATCCAAACACATGCACTGATAGGTTAATTAGTTAATCTAAATTGTCCATAGGTGTTAATTGTGAGAGTGATTGTTTGTCTATATATGTTCAGTCCTGAGATGAACTGGAGACTCATACAGGATGTACCCCGCCTTCACCCATTGTAGCTGGATTAGGCCCCCAGTGACCCCTGTGACCCTAGTGAGGATAAAGTGGGTTCAGATGACAAGACATTTATAATTTTATTTAGATAGTTCCTATTCTTCACTGCCAAACTGTTGAACCAACAGATAAAAGAAAAAGTCAGGAGGCTCTCAATGTAGGACAGTTACACAGAACAAAGAATATATTTGGAGACGCCAAAGGAGTTGATCCTCCTCAACAAGTGAATCCTCTGTTGAGACCGTTTCACTACTGATTCAGTATTTGAAACAATCTTAAGCTGGGAGTCAAACATGGTGATCAGGTATTTAATACTGCTCATGCTTCAGGCCTCATCACGTGGATCATCTGTAACACTGAGTCTGAGTCATATACATATGCATGTTATAGTAGGATTAGTCGCATATGTCTATTTAATATTTGCATCCTGGAGCCTTCAGTTCATTAGCATTTAGTGTGATATTTGTTTTATACAATCACTTTGCACTATTTTTGCGACTAAATGAAACTGAGCATCTGAACTGATTTTCATTGTTTCTGTGATAGTGACAACATATATTTTCAGTTTTATTGCTTCTATTGTATTGTATTGTATTGTATTGTATTGTATTGTATTGTATTGTATTGTATTGTATTGTATTGTATTGTATTGTATTGTATTGTATTGTATTGTATTGTATTGTGTTGTATTGTATTGTATTCCATATATATGTGAGCCTCTACAGCTCAGTGGTTCCTGGTCATACATTTAGGACTTATGAGGTTAATCCTCACTGGGGCCTGAGGTTGATGTCACATTATTTGAAGCTGACTGAATAGTAATCAGCTCCTATTATGGCACTTCACCCTAGGTACATGTGTCAGAGTGTTTCATGTTGTTAAAGTCATACTGTTTGTAATACAAGTGGAAAATGTCACACTATTATCCACTAATGGCATCAATATATTATGTGCAACGCAATAGTAGCAGTAAGTTAAATGACATTGTATTAAGCATAATAGATTGGATTTATATAGCACTTTTTTGGCCACTCAAAGTGCTTTACATTGGTAAATCATTCGCTCTCACATTCTCGCTCTGGTGGTGGTAAACTACAGGGTGTCCCATAAGTATCCATACATAGGAAAAATAAACATTTCTTGACGTAAAGAATTTTTCTTTATATAATATGACTACCATTGCTCTTTATTCAAATGCATTCTTTTGGTTATCTGAAATATATGTTAGAACCATATATGTATGGGATGTATTATGTTTCCTATGTATGGAGACTTATGGGAAACCCTGTACATTTATATCCACAGTTGCCCTGGGGTAGACTGACGGAAGCGTAGCTGCCAGTTTGCACCTACAGTCCGTCTGATTCGTACACCAGTGTGAGTGACACTGGAGGTAAGGAGGGTGAAGTGTCTTACCCAAGGACACAACAGACTGCCTTGGACAGAGCGGGATTCAAACTGCCAACCCTTTGGTTATTGGACGACTCACTCTATCAACTGAGCCATGGTATTCTATTAGTATTCTATTATGAATATAGCATTTGGAGTTTTAGCTCTATGGTATGAACTGTTGCTGTACATTAGACAAGCCTCCTTTTTCATTTTCATTTAACTACTTGAATTTAATTAATTTAAATGTTAAACTCTTCAAAAAATCCACCTCTTCACTTTAGCTTTTTCACACCATATAAGATGTTGATTTTGGATATTTTATCTGGGGTGGACAGTCTATTTATTTATTTTATTTGTTATGCTTTATTGTGTTTTTATTTTAGTATTTTATCTTTTTATTATATTTTATTGCTTTTTATTTATTTTATTAATTTTTTTTTTTACTGTACATCAATTTGGAAACCTTGATTTATGTGTGCTTTATGTAAAAATTAGATTGATTGGATTAGATTTTAATTAACAATAGCTATCCACATGCAAGTACTGTGTATGATAGAGAAAAGGTCTTGGCCAGTGTGAAGTATGATTTTGCATTATTATCAGTGGATTACTGTGTTAAGTAACATTTGAATATTTTAGGAGATTATTGCTGTGGCTTTATGTACTGTAGCATGAGTTTTAACACCAAATATAAAGTAGAATACATTTAGAGTCTTATACAGTACATGTATGAAGGAGATCAACATGACTGACAACTAAGTACAATACTAGACATATAGATGCTATTGGAAGTGTATCCACTTTGTAATGATCCAAGGTTCTTTGATTTAAGAAAAACAACAAAAATAAATATTAAGTTTGAAACTAGCACATCTACATATAATGTGCATTTCAATAAATGCTTTGATACATATGTGAGAAGAATTATCTTTAATATTTTTTTTTCTCAAGCTGAAAAAATAGACCAAAAAAACATGACCAAAAAATTCATCACCCATAGACTTAACTCTAACCATTGTCAGTGAACCAGCCTGAAACACACACAGAATGTATCATGTTCACAAATTTATTAATATGAATAAAATATTTTTCTACACAAAACAGTATACAATATTACATTATAATGTTACATTATATACACAGTGAAAAATAAACTTTATATATACATATATATATATATATATATATATATATATATATATATATATATATATATATATATATATATAAGCTATTTAACTTGAAAAACGAAAGAACAAAAGTAATGGTTTGACATCTACATACACATGTCTGAGGTGAGAACGTTACATTAGCTTTGGGGACAGCTGCCTTGTTAAAACATTCACTTTGTACACAACAATTGGTATTTTGGTCTGCCATTAACAATCATAAGAAATAGCTTTAAATACATTTAAGTTTGAGGTATATATGGAATAATTACAGTTCTAATAATTTCTGTATCTTTCTTTGTATTTACAGAGCAGCAATATAAGGAGTCACTGGACCATGAGAGCTGCTGCGACAGAGGTGTCCTTTTCCTGTCACAGTGTCAGGCACAGTTGAATATGGAGGCTGGTGGGGAACAAAAAAAAAAGAAATAATTCATTAGTGCCAGATGTGATTCATGTCCATCTAAAGTGGCATCTGGTAAAGCAATTGATTTGACTCCGTGAAGAATCACTCAATACACATGGACAGTAAACTGAGATCAGATGTGTTCTTCTTACCTCATCTCCTGATGAAAGCAACAGGCAGTTCTCTAGTCGGAACCAAAACGCCTGAGTGTCTTATATCAATTGGCTCATTATCTGTGGCCACAATCTCAAAGTCTCTGACCAGCTACAAAAAAGAGAGAGTGGATTTACATCAGTTAGTTAAAGTGGTCATGTGACTGGAAACTAAAATGACATCCCTCACCACAAATCCAAATGACCTGACACCTCATACTCTAACTTGATTTACTGTTACTGATAATTATTTTTCTCAATTTTGTTTGATCTTACCCAGCACATGGCTAGTTGCAGCTGCAGCTCAGCCAGCCGACGGCCGATGCACATCCTCTTTCCGATGCCAAAGGGAACAAAAGCAAAAGGGTTGATGGTGCTATTTTCCCGCAGCCAGCGCTCAGGTTTGAACAGTTTCCCTTCATCAAAGTACTCCTCGTTAGAGCCCAGTGCGTGGGTGTTGATCATTAAAACTGTCTGTAAATAGAAAGGGACATAACAATGAATAAACCATTCATTTCTTCCATATAGTAAGATAACAGTAAGCATAGTTTAGGGATATCCTTTGGCACTAATTGCTTAAAAGTAGCACGTGTAGAGCTCATTATAAGATTAAATGAAACTTTTGTAATCCTTCATACAATGATGATATGTACAGTAAAGGAAGGGGGGTTTCTCAGGCATCAGTCAAATGTAAATTAATACAAGAATGTAATCTGCTCATGTTATGTGTATGGAAATAAGCCACTTACTCCTTTGGGAATGGCATAATCTCCCAACACAGTGTCTTTGTCCAGGGTCCTGCTCGTGAATGGAACTGATGGCGATAACCTGTGAGAATTTGAAAAATGTACATGGGAATATGGCCTCAGTGAAGCTATAGTATAGCATGACACACATGTCTAAGCTGTTTAAGGGGAGTTATACATGCTCCAATGTTTTGTAGAGATGAGGTGAGATATAATCTCCAGTCACAGGTCATGAACATTCCCGGAATGATGCGGTTAAGGCATTAGCCTTCAAACATGTCAGACAACTTGTGACTGTACATAAAAAAAAGGGACAAAGTGAAGGGGTCGGACCTGAACGTCACCTTTTAAAACATTTTAAGCTGTGACCACTGGTTATTTCTTGCTAAATTGTTTTGAGTCAGTCGTGTGTGTGTAAATTTTAATCTCCGTGGTACAGAATGATGTGGTCGCTCTGACTGTTTAATTTAACAGTAAATTATGGATGACCATTATAGCTACACACATTTTTTCTTGACTTGTACTTCATGCTTTTTCTTCTGCTTATGTTATATCAGTAACACGCTGTCAAGTGGCTGCATGTTGTACTGTACCTCATGGACTCCTTGAGGCAGGCCTTGAGGTAGGGCATGTTTTTGATGTGTTCTCCACAGGGGTCCTGGTCAGGAGGCACCACCTTTCTAATCTCACTCAGCAGCTTGTTCTGGGCGTCAGGGTTACGTGACAGGTTGAAAATAGCCCACAGCATACTGTTGGCAGTCTGAGAAATGTAAAGACAGTGAGAGAAGGAGCAGGAGAGGAAGGGAAAAAGAGGGAGATGTTACTTAGTGAAGCAGCTACTCTAAAGTATATTCCTCTATGGGCTCCTGAAAGGAGCTGGGTAAGGTAAGGTACTTTATTTGTCATTATACACTGTACAACTATTATTTTCTTCTGCATTTAACCCATCCTTAATGCCACTGGGGCAGCCATGTGTGACCCATCTCCAGCTGTAGAGGCAAGCTAATGTTCAGAATCACCTGACTGGAGGATTTTACCCTAACAAATATTTGTTTGGGTTTCCTCAAAAGCTTCTTAGTTATGTCAACACCATATTCATTTTGCACTTTTGAAGCACTATAACTGCAACACTTGTTTGTTTTAGAGCTTCAAAAGTTGTTGTTGTTTTTTTTTTTTTTTGTCATTCCCAACTCGATGGAAAATAGGCAAAAGGTAAAACATCTAAAAGTTTAGGTGACGTCCTGCAGGTGTATAGATCTGATAATGATAATGACAATAATTTTTAATGATGTACAAAAAAAATACAATGAAAATACTTACAGTTTCAACTCCTCCGATCTGTAGCTCTGTGATGGCTGCGTACAGCTCCTTCTTAGAGAGGCAGCTCTGGTGTAAGATGTCTCCGATTATATCATCTGGTGCTCTGTTGGAGTTGCTCTTCATTTTCTTGTCAATATAGACTTTGGCTGAGGACAACAGAAGAGAGTAGAACGTTTTATATTTGCTCCATATATTGATCCAAGTTGCAGGATTCATAACACTTCCACCACTGAACCCCCAGTAAACTCTCCTTATGTTAAACACCAGTGGATCACTCAATTAATTTAATACCTTTAAGTGATATATTCAACCTCTAGAATATGTTCAGGATCCACCTGTTGTCTATATTTAAGGTAGTTGTAGCTTTGTGACTGTTGTTCCTACCTGCTATTATATTTAGTCAGTTTTGCGTCACATTAATAATTAATAATTAACAATGTGAATGTCGTGTCATTGAGGTTGCAGATGTTCGTAGTTCTGCTTGACCTCATTTAAGTTTGATCTGCATTGATTGTTTACCTTCTTATGTGGCTGATAAACCTGAAACCATAAGTGACTGATAAAACTAATCAATATAAGTTTTGTAGCCTGTCTGTGTTTTAATTGTTTTGTACTAAGTACACAATTATTCCTGTGGTTTAACTATAAATAATAAATAATGTTTTCACTATCATAGTCTACATTTGGTCTTAAGCTAACATTATAAATGAAGAAAAGAACATACATGTATTATTTAACATATTTTCTTTTGTAATGGAACACCTCGGTTTCTTCTGTTTGTTTGATCTCTAGTGTTGTGTTTGTGAGTCAGTACGTTCACAGTGAGATGAAAACACATAACTCTCAGATGAAGTGAACTGACTTAAGGATTTACTGTCAATCTGCAGAGGAAAAACACAAATGACTTATTCCCTCTTAGCTTGTAACTGTTACAAAGTTTATCACTTTATCCTCTTAAGACCCATTAAGATATTTTTTTAAAATCATTAAATAATTGCTTTGATTGAAAACATCACGATTTTTTTTTTTTAGATAAATGTATTTATTCATTTATGGAATATTATGGACATTTTTTTTTCTTTTTAAGTAACGCTGTAAAGGTATTAGTTAGCTGTTAATCATTTTTGCGTCACTAGCTGTGACTAACTGTAGTAAAAAAAATAAAAATAAATAAACATGACAATCATCTTCTTCCTGCCTCCTGTGTCCTGATTCCTCAAATATTTCTAGTCTTCTGTTTTATGTGGCTGCCTTTTACCCACTGGGTCATTACACATTTGACTCATCTGACTGGAAATAAGATGAGACTGGTTTGATATATGAAGACAAACTGTAAAAGCATTTAGTGTTAGGTTATGCTGGTCAGTAGTGAAATCAATCCAATGTTTGTGTCATTTTACCTGTGCTGAAAATGCGGTCCCATGCTGCAGTGTGGTTCTGCCATGTTTTGGTGTTGACTCTCTTGTGGAACTGCACTGGTGTGACTATCATCGTGCCGAAAGTGCGCATCATCTATAGCAAGAAAAAAACAGGGGAGGGGGGCAAAAAAAGGGGATCAGATCTTAAACAAAATCATGGTTGTCCTCACTAAAAACCTTCACTTCTGTCCTTTTTTTTCTTGCACCCACTGCCCTGTAAGACCTTTGTGAACCTAATCCTGCTATCTCTTAACTCAATGACATGGCTTTACCCCAGAAAATTCCAGTAAATATAGTAAGAATGTCAGTCAAACGCTGAGTAACTGCATCAGTTCAGATGACCTCAGCTGAGGTGAACCTGTTGAACTCCAGTCAGCCGCTCATACTCACTGTTTTAACAGCAGTGATGAAGTTCATGGCTTCCTCGTTGACTGTTTCTTGAAGCAAACCAAATCTCTTGTCATACAGGACAAGGCAAATAGCTGAATAATAAAAAAAAAAGACAAAAAAAGAATGACATTAAGAAAAATTAGCTTTTTTATTATTTTTTTATTTTTATTTTCACCAATTAATACATATAGAAGAAAATGATTAATTTGTATTTATTTTGTTCACAATGTGATTAATGACATTTCACATTTGATTTAAAAAAAAAAGCTAAATTTACAGACATACATTGAATTGAATTAAATGAATTCATTCTTTTAAACAAAAATGAGTAATCCAATAAAAAAAAAAAACAAAAAAAACAGCTGACTTACTTTCAAATGACCATTTATTCAGCTCAAAGTACAAATCTTCAACCTTCCCATTCTTGTTCACTTTTCCAATCCTGCTGACAAAATCCACCAGCACCTGTTTAAATGAATTAAAACGAATCACATATAAAATCTTAAAAAAAACAAAAAACAAAGAAAAATATGACTTATACTATTTAGTTTACTCAGTCTTACCTGATTTATTTTATTGTCAAGTTTCACCACCTCTGTTGGCTTCATGAGTTTCTGCTGGAATGCACTCCTCACCCTCTGCCAGTCTTTACCCTCCCTGCACCAACATTTTACACATTACTTTTGTATTCAGCCCCCCCCCCCCCCCCCCCTCTCCTCATCTATTCACAGTGCAGCCACAATTCAGTCTGTCTCTACTTTCATTCATAAACACAGCCTGTACTCACAGAATGAGGAGTCCGTACGCTTCATTCCTCATGTCTCTGTATGCTGTCCAGGGTTTGATCTCCAGTCTCTGAGGATAGTTTCCCTCCTTCCTGTAAAGTGCCTCCAGCAAACAAGGTGAGCCAATGTTGACTGACTCAAAGGAGCCCAGCTTCATCCAGAAAATCTTTCCAAATTTCTTGTGGTAATCAACCTAAAAAAAAAAAAAAATAAATAAAAAAAAAATTTAAAAAAAAAATATATATATATATGTTTCAAAAGAGACATTAATTAAATAAAATTACATGGGAAAAAAGACATTATATAAGATGTTTACTGTTTAAAACACAAGTAAAAAAAAATGACTGAAATAATGATAGTATACTGTACCAGTGCATCATGTTGTCTTGCCAGACCTCCTTTTCGGATAAGTTCGGGCAGACTGCCAATTAGCGGCCAGTTAGTGGGTCCTGGGATGGCATCCAAGCCGTGCGTTCTGGTGTGAGGGCACTGCGCAGGCTCCGTAGCATCCCTCTCTTCCATGACGCACACTGAGGATGTGGGTTTAAAGTGCTGCAGCCCTACTGATTTTTTATTTAGCATTTTAACTAACTGAGGAACTTTCTGAATCTGTGACCTCATCTTGAAAAAGTGATTTTTATTTAATTCTCTCTTTCTTTCTTTCTTTCTTTCTTTCTTTCTTTCTTTCTTTCTTTCTTTCTTTCTTTCTTTTTAAATGAAAAAAAAAAAAGCAAAAATAATCCAATAGTTTAAGAGCAGATGTTTATTATCTTGCCCAGTAGCTCGTTTCTTAGAACTGTCACTCTTTACCACAATATTTATACCCTGACAGTGTTTATTCCTACAGTGCTCCGAACCAATCAGGAATGGGTCCAGGATGGTGTGGCCGTCGAGCCCACTATTCATTTATGGATCCACGTTGAAAGGATCGTATGACCCCAGATAGACGTAGGAAGTGCCCTTGCCCCCCCCCCCCTCCTCCTCCCTCCTCCTCCTCCCCCTCCTACTCTGTGGGCTTTATAAATAAACACAGAGGACACAGTAAAGGTGACGCGGTTCGCTTGAACCGTGTTTAAGAGCGACCCACGATTGGAAGAACCGAAACTTTGGCAAAGCAAATACTACTGCCACACTTATGGACCGTGGGCAAATATTTGACAGGTTGCAGGTAGAGTGTCCTTTGTTTGTGTTTTGCAGTGTGTCCTCTGTGGAGAAGTGAAGGGGGTCATCAGTGCAATTCTCATTTTGTTTGTATGCCAGGTTGTGTAGTTCAAAAGTATAGAAATTAATCGTAATTACAAGATTTTTTTTTAATAGATAATTGAAAGAACCCAACTAGAAAGTGGTCCGAAATCATATGTTTTCATAGTTGCAAAAGTTTCAAATGAAAGTTGAAATTTCCAAGCTTTTACTAGTTTTATTAAAAGAAAAGAGAAAAAAATCATCACGTGACTTTAATACCAAAAAGTACATTTGCCTTTAGATAAGATTGATGTGTTACCTGTACTGCTTTTTTTTTTTACATCCCCGTTCCTTCTCTCATGCACATTGACACACACACACACACACACACACACACACACACACACACACACACACACACACACACACACACACACACACACACACACACACACAGATACTAGTTTACATGTCTCATGAGGACCAAATTTGTAATCGAGTACGCATTGGGTAATGAGTGTAAACAAATTTTTTGTTGATAAAATAAAATTTAATATCATAAAAGTTTGAAAATAAACACATTAAAATAATTATAAAAAAATATAAGAAATAATAATAAAATAAATCAATAATGACAAATTTAATTTTTTAATAAAATAAATTTTTAAAAAATGTGAAAATTAATAAAACATTTGAAAACGAATAAAATGTTTTAATAAATATAAGTAATAATATTAAAAATAAAGAAATAAATAATGAAAAAATACATAGATATATTTTTAAATACACAACATATTTTTTAACACATCTTCAAACCTTTGAAAAATACATGTTTTGATTTACACCTGTTTCCCTCATGCTTTATGGGGACTTCTAAATAGATAAATAAAAAATAATAATTTAAAACCAAATAAGTAATAATAATATATATATATTTTTTAAATAAATACATAACATAAATAAAAAATGAAAAAAACAAACAGATAAATAAATCCTTTATTGTTCTTTAAAATCTTCAAACGTTTGCAAAATAATTGTTTCATTTTGCCCCTGTTTCCCTCATGCTTTATGGGGACTTATAAAAAAAACTAATGTAATTATAGGGCTACATCATTTCTATTTTACTAGTGGAGACCCTTATTTATATTTAACCCTCATGGGGACCTGATTTTTGGCCTCCATAGTGTCAGAGGTCCCTATGGTGTGACTGTGTAAACATATCAATGTCCCCATAAAGATAGGAATACACACACACACACACACACACTACCCCCCACTGAGATGACATGCCTTAAATCAGATGTGAGGGGCTCCTTGTTGTCCAGTAAATGTGTTCATACACAGACTCTCAGTGGCATCAGGAACAGGAAAAGTGAGAGCATCCCCAGGTGTAACACACAGACACATGCACACACATTAATCACAAAGACAGAGAAAAACACCCACACACCTACAGCTGCACAGTGTACCTTTTTGTTGTTAATATTTGGGATAACAGGATATTAAGCAACTTTTTTTTTTTTTTTTTTTTTACATTGTTTGCCTTTTGTAAGTATGATGAAAATATCTTTCTCATAAACACTACTAGGTTCTTTCATATTATATATGTATATACTTTTAGGACCTACTCTGCCCTACAAAGCAAAATGACAGTAACTGCAGTTTTTGGTGAAAATTAGTTATTGTGTTTTTTACAACATTCAAATCATTCTTTGTCGTGTAATAAAATATCTCATCTCAAATGTCTGTTGTTTTGGAGAAAATTGGTGAGTGTTTGTACAATAACTGCAAAAAGTACTAGTAAAATAAAACAAAAAGGCAGTAAAGACCATTACTGTGTTCTTACCAATGTCCGTACAACAATAGTTTCTGAATCTTTGTATTAGACTGAAACAAATGATGGAATTACCATATTTTCCACACTATAAGGCACGCTGTCAATGAATGGTTTTTTTGAAGGTTTTTCATATATAAGATGCATTAAGTGAAGTCAAAATCATGAGATAAAAAGTAAAAATTATGAGATAAAAAGCCAAAATTATCTAATAAAAAAGCAAAATGATCAGGTAAAAGGCCAAATTATTAGATAAAAAGTCCAAATTATGAGATCAAAAAATCTAAATTATGAAATAAAAAGCCAAAATTATGAGGTAAAGTCTAAATTCCCAATCACTAAGCACTACCAGAATTAATCCATACATAAGACGTACTGTGATTTTTGTAGAACTAGGTAATATGCAGTAAAATTCCACATGGGCAATTTCTATTGATTGATGCTGCAAAGGTTGTTTTTCAGGCAGTAAATTACTGTAAACTGATCATCATGTGAAAGGATGTACGCCTCATATATTTTTTGCAAATACCTGGAAAATTATGCTTGATAAACATCACTAAGATTTATTTGAAAAAGTCATTAAAGTGTGCTACACAACTGATAAAAAAACACATAGCATTAACACACTATAGGTATTATTATAGAGTAATAGCATTTTAAATGTAGAGCGCTAGCTGTGGACATACAGTACATATGAAGAAAAGCATGCATTTCCATTATTCCTTTTATTACTTAAACTAAAACAAAAAAAAATTGAATAACCAGCTGTTGAGCAAGGCTTAACCACAGGACTTCAACCTCAAAGTGTCCCAGTGTGTAATGCCATATTGAACACAAGGCAATACTGGCAGTGTCACAGACAGCTGGCACAGCACAGGGTGAAAGTCATAGGGAAAACATGTTTTCTCATGATGTTCTCTCTACTCAAACAGAACAGTGCAATACTCACCTCTACGACCTTGGAGAATAAGGATTTATTGCAGTAAGCCAAGAAATGGTAAACCATCAATAAGGTTTGACGTTCTTTTCATTTAACAAACTGACTAAATTTCAGTCATTATCTGAAATAATTTGAATTATATTTTAAAATGTCAACCAAAACTAAAGCAGAGCTGTTGCTTTGAGTAAAAAAAAACCAAAAAAAACATGGAATATGTATTTGATTTTCAGGCAAATTAAAGAGAAATCATTTATAAGAAATGTTTCTTTACATACATGTCTATGCTGCATATTATAGAACAAAAAAGTGATTTTTATGAAATATAAATATGATAAACTTATATAAAATAAATTATTTTGTCTATAAAATACATATATCTGTTGTTTTAACACATGCCATTACATTAAGTACTAGAGTAATGGCTGCTTTGAACAGATAGTTTAAAAACCTAAAGCTTCATTAATTGATTTCCTTTGGAAATGTTGTCTGTTGACCCATTTAGTTGCCAAACCGAATATAATCTCATCTTTTATCATTTTTATTTATTCATGAGCTCAGTTTTTTTCTGTTTTTCGCAGAGTCCCGGGAGCAGCAGGAGAATAAAATCAGCAAGAACGTTGCAATAAGGATATCAACAGGCCGAAAGATAAGTGATGAACTGAGGCAGGGGGCAGCTGACCTTCTCAGGCAGCAGTGGAGTCATCAGCACACAGGGCAGGCAAACCTAATGACTCAAACTCCATGTCCAAATTGACTGACAGGTCAGTGAGTTCGGTGATTGGGTTTGAAGCAGAGCTGTACACCAGTACATGAACATGTGAAGAAACACAGTCATGCATACACACACAGAGTACAAACACACATTCATGTACATACTAGTGCATGAGGACCACCGTGATGTTGGAAAAATAATGTGGAGGCCACAGAAGAGGAGATTAGTTTAGCTTCAGACTTTGGGATCCATCGCAGAGATGTAAATCACTACGTACAGTCAAATCAGCCTAAGTGGTCACATAATAGCACTGACCCAGAATGTGAGGTGCCCCTTTCTCTGAAGTCCACACTTACACTAAGAATGAAAATATTTACAACATAGCAGGAGTGAAGTAATGCAAGGGGAACCCAGCCGCTGCCCCCCCACCCCCCCCCCACTGGCCCTCCATGCCAGATCAGAAACAGTAACAGCGTGACTCACATGTTGTTCACAAAGATGGTCCAATAGACACCGAATTTACTTTCTCACCATTTTATAACTTTACTGTAAATGTCATTCAGCTGTTCTCTTCACAACTTGAATGTGTCCCGTTTCATTGCACATACTGTGTGGTTTGATTAAGCATGAAAATTCTTGGCACAAAGCCTGTGTTAATATCATTAAAAATAAAGTTTTGTCATCTCCACTAACAATAGCCTACAGATTATTAACAGCGACCGTGAAGTAGGTCATGTCCATGGGTAGTGATGATGGGGAAGGGGCTAGGGTTAGAATAGGAGTTCATAAGGAAGGGGGATCTCCATGAACCTACTGAACTCCTTTGCACAGAGTTTGCTGTTGCTTCGCAGATCCATTCATACCAGTGTAGTGAAGTTCCAACACCGAATCTGGGTCAGGATTCCCTTGGTTGTCGGAAAACAAAAAAACAAGAGTGCAAACTGTTGGTGCAGGAGCGAAGATGTAGGTATAGGAAAAATGTCACCTGGCAACAGCAAAGTCATATGTCAGGTTAGAAATGTATAAGAAATGCTTCCTCATAACATCACATTCATGGAAACCAGCACTGCTAAGAAGAACATGAACCCAACACCATTAGTTTTAAAGAAGGTTTGTTGAGGTCAGGGTGACGGTAGTGGACAAGTGTAGTGGACATCCTACAGCATCCAAAGGACTCCACTGCAGAATAATAACGTGTTTAAATTCAGTTTTTTCCTATTAAGTCTTTTTTTTATTTTATATGTTAAAATAATAATGGAAAAAATGTAAACTTGAAGTACTATGGGTTTATTAAGATATTTTCATCTCTGGCTTTGAACAATATTAAGTTATATATGATATCTTATTATTTCCTGTATTTATAAACAGACATTAGATAAACACTGAGCAAGAATTTAAAACCCACTGTAAAAAAATATATCCTGTTTTTTTTTTTTATGGGACAAAAAAAAAAAAAAAAATGGAAGTTATAGTTTCCAGAATAATCCTGTAAAAACATATTAAACCATATATATTTTTACGGAGTAACATGTACATTTAACATTTTAAACATGTACATTTAACATTTTAAACATATAAATGTAACCTTTTAAATATATAGATTTAACATTTTAAACATGTACATTTAATATTTTAAAAATGTAGATTTAACATTTTAAACATGTACATTTAACATTTTAAAAATGTAGATTTAAGATTTCTCATCTCGTCATCTGACCTGCTTTATCCTCACTAGGGTCATGGGGGTCACTGGGGGTCTAGTCCAGCACCAATGGGTGAAGGCAGGGTACACCCTGTATGAGTCTCTCAGGGCTGAACATAAAAAGACAAACAATCATTGTCACATTCACACCTATCAGTGCATGTGTTTGGATGGTGGGAGGAAACTGGAGTACCTGGAGAAAACCCACGCAGCCACAGGGAGAACAATAGTTATGTTTGGTAGTTTTTTGTCCAGAAAAAATAGAAAATATATTTAATATGACAATTTATTTTGTGCTTAATTTTACATTATACCAATAAAACATTAATGTTATATTCTACTACACTTTAAAAATAGATAATTTTATTATATTTTGAGTCAGTTAAAAAAAAAGAAAAAACTCCAATTAATAACAATATATACATAAAACACAGTCATGCAACATTTCACCTGAAAAACATATTCTTACATAGTTCTTACATAATTATTTTTGGGAAGATCATTGATTATATACTGAAGAAGTCAGGGGTCTTGCACTCATTGACACTAGGCTGGGACTATCACTGTCTGATTGTTCTTAACTTTTATCTGTTTGAACATACGCACCTTGAAAAAACAAGGAGATATCTGACCAAAGATATGAGCTGCTGAAGACACTACTGAATACACTGACCTACTTTTTCCTGCCCTTCTGGACTGCATGGAGGTGATAGGTTAACAGGTATGACTGACTTGAAAGGCCAGGTAGGCATTTGACGTATGGTAATACGTATTTGACTATAGGTCAGTGACTACTATGACGTGCTTTTTTTGTGTACTATTTTTTTTTGTCATGTCCTTTTACAAACGTACACGTCCTGTTATTTTTGTACTTTCAAAGGAAAAACATGTTTCTTTCAGTCACTGACCACTACAAAGTTTGTTGTTTGACCTGAAAATTATCATTCGATGTGGTCAAAGTACTCACATTCTGTACTTAAGTAGAAATAGTGGTGTGGAAAAAAATACTCTGGTAAAACTAGAAGTATTGATTTGCCTCCTTAAGTAAGAGTAAAAAAACATAACTTCTGAATCGTAATAAAGTAAAAAGTATGGTTGAAATAATACTTATTTGAGCAGGAAAAACCAGAAAAAATGTAAAAAAAAAAATAAATCCAAAAATAAAGCCTTTAAAAGATAGTTACTGTGTAGATGATACTCACTTTTACACAGTAAATTTTGCAGTGTTAAATCAACACTTAGAGAGTTTATTTAACTTCTTCTAGAGTGTATTTGGTCCCATTGTCTCCAAATTAACACTGCAAAATCTACAGTGTATGGGTATGGACAGAACATTTAGTAAAAATTCAAAAGTCATAAATAGTTGATTAAAAAAAAAAAGCATAATTATGAGAAAAAAAAAATCTAAATCATGAGATAAAAAGTCAAAATGATGAGGAAAAAAATCTGAATAATGAGAAAAGAAATGGACAACTATTAAATAAAAAGTCAAAATTATGATATAGTAAGTCACAATTTCTGATTTACTGATTTCTTCATACTGTCACATTTGTCTAGTGTGAAAAAGTAATGAGTCTATTCTGAGAATGTAAAGAGTATAAAGTACAGATATTTATACAAAAATGTAGGGAGTAACAGTAAAAAGTTGACAGAAAAATAAATACTCAATTAAAGTACAGATACCTAAAAGATCTACTTAAGTACAGTAAAGGAAGTACTTCTACTTAGTTACTTCCACCTCTGATTCTAATGGTTACTCTGAGGTTTCGCAGTTGTTGCATAACCACTGCCATGGCCCAATCAAGTCGCCGATTATATTGTTGGCACAAAGCTGTAAACTTTGACCCCTCAACTGACCTGAGCCTAAGAAGTAAATTTGTCAAAGTTTTGACCCCCAGATACAGTGCATCCCTATGGCCCTATCAACCCATCGTCCTGCCTCTGTTATCTTATCATAATAAACAAGCTCTGGGTGGATGTCATCATGCACCAATGTCCTGACAGCTGACCTGTTGGTGGGCATTCAAAGGAGACCATGCGTGGCAGAGCTTAGATTCGTTTGCACAACATAATTCACACCATCTTTGTTGTTCAGTGGGGAAACATGCCTCATTTGAGCTTCATGGTGATTGAAGAAAACTTCATTCATTAGGCCAACGGCCACTGTTCAGGAGAATGAATCCATAAACGCTCCAAAAATTACTTTTTGTCTGTAGCTTACAAATTAGTTAAATTATTTAATGGAATATAACAATAGTGCCCTGTGTTATGCCAACTTCAGAAATAGGTTATGTGTCACCAACTCCAGTATTTTAACTATTGAAACAGAAAATAAAGGGATCCAAGATGTCAAAGTAGCAAAAGATTCTTAGGCTATATTTATATATATATATATATATATATATATATATATATATATATATATACACACACACACACACACACACACACACACTGGGTGCGATTTGCTGGTGTTTTCTCACATTCTTCACTCATCTTTGATAAAAAGAAATCGCCACCCAGTCGGCTGCCATCTATCATCTTTGTTGTTCTTGTTCTATGGTTGTTTCCAGTTGTTTCTCTCCGAATTGTCAGAGCGTCACTTTGTTCCGCCCGTCCTCTGACTCTATACTTCACTGTGATCCGTCAGCCAGTTTCAGGGAAATCTAGCCAAAAGTTACATTGAGCGTAAGTAGACTATTACAGTAGCACATTAGATTTTCTGCACAGCTAGGCTACTCTTATGCTACAACTCATTGACATTTGAAACACTCCTACCTTTTCACATGAACCCACAAAATGGAAGGGTAGGGGTAATGATTAGGGCCAAGGGGTGAATTGGCATTCGGCTTAGGTATTGACAGTCATGCAGGAAACAGATAGAGTTGTTGGTCCTGGGCTGATGCTGTGAATAGTCTGCAGTAGTAGTAGTTAAGGAGCCTGAATGTTGTCTGGCTCAAAGCCCAGCAACATAAGTATATCAAATAAATAATACTTTCAATGCAGCTGCTTTATCAAAGGAATACTTTCATATAAGCTTGATTTACAACTTAATAATACAGGTCACATTATATACATGTGTCAAATAAGACAGCTGAGTTTATGTGATAATTATCAACTCTATACAATTTCCCCCACAGGCTTTACCTGTTTATGTATCTAAAGATCAGATGATCAATGGTCTGTCATCCTGGATTGTTGGGCTTAGTTCAATCTTTCTAAATGTCCTAGGTTTGATTACTCACATCTCTTTTCCCGTTACCTAAGAACCCCTCTTTGAGGCTCTAGTGTTTGCTCACTCTCTTAATGAATGAGCAATAACACATGCCACATGTCAGGCAGAATTGACTTTTCCCTGAAGACTGACTAATCTGTTTCTCTGGATGTTGTTGTTATGTTAGATAACTTGTCCATGATTTTGTAGTAAAAAAAAAAAAACTGTCCTTCAATACAGTGACAATACGGTTTTATTCACACATGCACATGTTTTTACATGTTGTATTGGAGTCCATTTTTAAAGTGTTCCATATATCCCAATATATTTACTTTATTGTACTACATTGCAAAATTGATTTGAGTTTCTTCATCTTTTTTAACATTAATATTTTCAGTTAAAAATATGAATTTATTCATAAAGCAAAATAAAAGGGCAAGGAAAAGCATGGCAATAAAGCAAGGCAGCAGGCCGTCCAGGCCACAGCTTCATGACGAGCCAAGGTAGAGTCCTGCACTGGAGCCCTAGGCCCGAGGGCCGGGCTTCGGGCCGACGACCGTATAATTATAATAATCGGACACGGGCCGGGCCGGGCTCGGGCACTTTTATTTTTCAATTTAATTATTTAAAAAAAACCTGTGTTGTGTTTAAATGGAAACAATTGAACGCAGCAGCTGCTGCTCTCCCCGGCACCTCCCTTATATGGGCATACGGAAGCCTCCCTTATATGGGCATACGGAAGCCTCCCTTATATGGGCATACGGAAGCCTCCCTTATATGGGCATACGGAAGCTTCCCTCACTATCCGATTCGCTCGACTTCCCGACTCCCTCCACAAACATGGAGAACGACATAAAAACAAAGTTGAAAATGGTGAATTGAAGAGAGTGAACAACACTAAGGGAAAATCCCTGTTCTGGACTAAGTTTCAACTCATTACATCCCTTCAAGATGAGCCAAACGGGTTTGTTCAGTGTGTTGTATGCAAAGCTGTTCTGTCATATGACAGCAAAAAAACAGGTCCATCACATTTTGAACGGGTATGTGGCGGATCCAGCAGTGGTCACAGACCGAGTTCTCAAGCTGCTGATCAAAACATGAGCCCCTATTTTAACCTGTTCTTTTATGTCCACATTGATCTGCCAGAAACCTTTGTTCACAGAAAAAATAGAATGCTGTTTTTTCTAACTGCAGAGCGTTATCCCATTTTCAGAGATTTAATTTACGAACGCACTCAATGGATATAGCGTGCTATCACGCTAAAACATTCTTATGGGAGGTTAAAACAAACAAACAAAAAAAGTCGGGCCTGGCCGGGTTCTGGCCTGAGAATTCTGAAAAGGGTGTCGGACCGGGCCGGGCTGGGGCTCCACCCCCTCGGGCCAGGGTCGGGCTCGGGCCCAGATAATAGGCCCGTGCAGGGCACTAAGCCTGGGTATAAGGTTTGGGGCCATGGCTCAGTTAGCAGAGTGGGTTGTCCAGTAACGGAAGGGTTGGTGGTTCGAATCCCACTCTGTCCTAGACACTTCACCCTCTTTGCCTCCAGTGTCAGACACACAGGTGTATGAATGTTTGGTGGTGGTCAGAGGGGCTGTAGGCACAAAATGGCTGCCACACTTCTGTCAGTCTGCCCCAGGGCAGCTGTGGCTATGTCTGTGGTTTACCACCACCAGAGCATGCATGTGAGAGCGAATGAATAATGGGTCACTAATGTGAACCAAAAAAGTGCTATATAAATCCAACCCATTATTATTATTTATTGTTAGTATCAGGTTCACAAATGTTTTGGACACTGAGCACCATGACACCCCATCAAGAAGCTCAACCACATGTTGTCAGTAGGCCACACCACAGTCAAACAGGTCCACACACAGGTCTTGGATGTTTTAAACCAAGGCCGTTTCAGGCATATCAAGTGTCTAGACACAGGGGGCTGTTTGACCTATCCACATCACTACAGTATGCGCTTCCATACACTTTATATACATGTACAATTACAGCAAAAGTAAACAAAATTGTCCAAGTGGGACTGTTTTGATTGAAACAAATGCTCCGACTAAATACTTTGTTGTTTATATGCTTGGTTTCTTAATTTTATCAACTCAATCCTCATAAAATCCATGGTAGTTTATATGGACATGAATAATAAAACCGGTCACACAATCATGCTACATGTTATTATTGGATATCTACTATTGCACCTGCATGTGCATCTATCCAGTCACACAGCTAACACACAGGTGACAGTGGTAGAAAAGTGTAGTTGTCAGTTTCTATCACTGTGGTCAATGTTCACACTGGAAATGAACCACTACATGGAGCATTTACAACCGGGCTGACACCAGCTCTTCCAGATGCTCTAAGCTCAGTTAATACCTTCACATATGCACAATCGAACAGTTCTGGAACAATGACTCCAATCCATTCAGTTATGAAAACACCAATAGTTTTTTCATTGGTACTTTTCGTGCATTTTTCAAAAATCTGATAATGTTTCTTATAAGTGAAAATTAAAAAGCCTTTATTAACTTGGCTTGGTTACAAAAACCTATAAAAACACATAAAAAAATCATATAAAAACCCCAACGCATTTTGGCATCATAGTTTTCATCAGGGAGTCAGACTTACCACAAAGCAGGAAGAGGTATTTTTCTTTCTTTTTTGTCTTGCTATTTTCCCATCCAATAGAGCACCTCTAATTATTATTGCTTATTTTGAGTCCAGGTAGCGCTCCTTAAGCAATCTTTTTTAGGTTATCTGATTTTGTTTGTCAAACGGAATGGTTTGTTTCCAGTGTGAACATTGACTTCAGTGACAGAAACAGTGTGTCGACCATAGCGTCACATGTGTGTTAGCTGTGTGACTGGATAGATGTGCATGCACGTACAATAGTAGATATCCAATAATAACATAGGATGAATGTGTGACCATAGATGCCTGTTTTAATAGTCATATCCATATAAACTATCATGCATCGTATCAGGTCTGAGTTGCAAAAATCAAGACACAAAACAAATGAACAACAAACCATTTAGACGGAGCATTAGTTTCAATTCAAACAGTATTTTGTGGAAAATTGTATTTACTTTTGCTGTAACTATATCATGTACTATCTATAAGGGATTCCCACCCACATGACCCCTCCTAGCGTGTCCATAATGAAAGTCTGCCCTCCCTCTCTCCACATGTAGTCAGCCGCGAAATTTCCTAATTTAGTTGTAAATTATTCTTAGATCAGTTCGGATGTAATTGTGTTTAGTCAAATATTAGTTCAGTTTTAGTTGTTTTTTTGTTTTGTTTTGTTTTTTTGTTTGTTTTTTTTACAAATTTAGCCCTAGTTTAGCCTAAATGTTCAGAGCAATACACTTTAAAGACATCTATGCTAAATAGGTTTTCCATTTCAACAACAATGAAGTACTTTTGAAAATATATACTTTAATACTTTTTAGGTACTATCCTAATGAGGTACTTTTCCACATTTCAGTAGTAGTTTGTCCACTCAGTGTGCTGCAGCTTTCACAGCAGTTCCAGGGTTCCTTTCACTACTGACTAGACTGGATCAGGCTAATGCTAATGTGTGCTAGTGCACATAGACGTGCTAGATTTCTTTGATAACAGAAAATTCCTACATTTTAGTCCAACGCCAAATTATATTTGCAGAGAACTCATTTAATTACTTTCAGGAGTGCAACTTACCTGATCCAAAATGAAGACTGTAAAGCCACATGTTGTGTTGGAACACTGTCATTAGCTGTCACCAAACACTGTCATCAGGGTTTTGCCTGTTAATTGCAAACAACCACTTGTTTCTCAGTGTTGTTTCTTTTAGGATAGGATATAATAAAATTCCCTTAGGAGGATCATGTTTTTGATTGCATCTGACTGTACAATAACGCTCAGGCATTGTTGGTTTCTTGTCGTTTCTCGAGAAGACTAATGTTACTGGAGGTTCAGTAGTTAGCATTAGCAGCATCAAAATGGAGGCACTCTATGCCGTGACAGCAAGTGGGAATCTCCTATATAAACTGTGTATTGTAGTGATGTGGATCGGTGAGCCATTTAGCATGTGTGTCATTGTTTTTGACATTGTTTCTGGGTTGGGTTGCTGTTTGACAGCACATTTATGCAAAAACTACTGGACCCATTTCCATGACATTTTCAGAAATGGTGCGAGGTGTATTCACAATGATAAGAGATAAGGAAAATCAGGAATTTGGTCAAACCCATCATCTCACGTTTTGAGAGGGAGATGTCCATGAAGAGCTAAACCAGGGTTTGTTCTGTGTGGCAATACTTGTTTAAAATTGTGTTGGGCATGCTCTATAATCCTCTCTGTTGTTTGGTACCATAGTAACATGGCAGCCCCATTAACTGTGGTATTTCAGCTTTACTTATTCATAGTGTAACTAATATATTCAATATTTATTTTATCTGTTGTTTTGGACTGTAGAATAAAAGCATGCCTTTTTACATTCTAATGCCCTCCACCCCTAATTTCTTTGTAGGTTTAAGGGACAAATGTAGCTGGCTAACAAAGTGATTTAGTGTCGTAAACATTTTAATATGATTGTGGGTGTAAAATTAAGCTTAACTAATTACAGTCATATTTATGTTTTTTAATCACATTAATCTAATTTTGAATCTCTAACTTTACTGTTTCTGTATGCAACTTGCCTTTTTGATATGCTAACTTACAGCACTGTGATTGATGTGTCTGTTTTATTTATTTGACATTATCTGAAGCACAGGAAAAGCAATAAGTTCAGTGTTCAACACGTGTAGTGCTCAGAAAAGTGTTCTTACTATTTTTGAATGCGTTAACTTATAGCACTTTATATGGACCTGATGTTTTATTTTATTTTATTTTATTTTATTTTATTTTATTTTATTTTATTTTATTTTATTTTATTTTATTTTATTTTATTTTATTTTATTTTATTTTATTTTGACGGGCAATTTGACAAAAGAACATTGGAATATTCCCCCTGGTAGTGGAAAGTAAATGTTGTAGGCAGCACTTGGCTGTTCAATAAATGACTTTATAAAATATTTTTTTATTTTATATCAATCTTTTGATTTGCAGCAATAATGCAATGAATTGAAATGAAAAAAAAAACTCAAGTTGTGGACTTTTGTTTAGGTGAGATAAAAAAAATATATATTTAGTTAAATTAATAATAGATCCTAATTAATGAATCTCTCTTTTTTTTTTTTTAAATCTCTTCACATCACTTGATATGATACTCGACACAAAGTGTGTCAGACTATAGCTACAGCAACAGTGATGGTATACCTTCACTGATGGTCAGTGTTGTTTACTAGAAAGTTATGGACATTTTAACGACTTTTACAACAAAATTCTTAGAACTGCATTACTCTTAAGGGAAAAGTTAATTTTCCCTGACATGTGGAATGTGTTACTTCTCATTCATAAAGAGAGAGTGAGCAAATAGTGGACCCTAAAGCAGGGGCCTTTAGGTGACGGGAAAAGAGATGTGAACACACCCTGCTGCTCACTAGGTGAAAAACATTCCTGAGTGTACAGTAACAGTATCAGGTTTCATTGGGGAAAAAGAACCACATTGCTCAATGACGTAGTAAACATGAGGGGATGAACTTGGAAATGAGGATAAAAACATCATAACAAGCATGTTGAAACAGGGCCACATCTGAAACAAAATATCAAGGGGCTTTTTTTAGGGGAAATGTGGGAGAGTTTGTGTGTAAAAGAGGTGCTCATATGTGGACAAAGACAAAAGCAGAACTAGTTAATACATGTACCTTTGTACTACTGTACACATCAGTTGCACAAGACTATGCTTTTATCTGTCTCACTGATTAATTGTATAAGTTGAAAGATAGATTTGGAGGATGAGAGAAAGAAAAATATAATAAACACTCTAATGTGCCAATTCTCAGGACAGGCATTGTTGTTTACCTGTGTGTCTACTATCAAACACGACTCACTGCTAAATACTTTTCACAGCTTGTTTGTTGAGTTGGACACTCAGACTAAAACACTATACTGTAAATCTATGTGGTTGTGTAGTGATTATTAACATGAATCACAACATTCATGTTTAATCCATAAAGGACCAGTTCTATATTCAATATTATCTTCTGTATTTTGCTTTTTTGTGTAATTCATGCATTTTCATATATCTAATTCACAGATGACAGAAGATGTTCATGAAAATGCAAAATAAATTCAAAGTTAACAGGGCAGTCAGAGACAGCACACCTCTTCCAAGGCTTTATTTTTCATTCACACGTGACTTGATCGAGCCATAGGTGTTGACCCAGCAGGTGTCCAAAGGTGGGAACAATGTGAATGCAAAAAAAGCAAGATTCTATCTTGTCTGGATCCTGAGATATTACCACTAATGTGTTTTAGATGTTGACCCTTAGTGTGACCTTGACCTTTGACCTTCATTGCACAAAATGTAATGGGTTCTTCCTTCACCTATTATCTATCATTCCTGAAAGTTTCATAAAAATCAGTTCCAAATGTTTTGCATATTCCTGCTGACAGACAAACAGAAAAACAAACAAACAAACAAACAGACTCGACTTTAAGACATTCTTGGCAGAGTACTGCACAACAAAATACCTCACACAAATTTTACCTGATTTGCCCTATCTCTTATCATTGTGAAAACACATTTTGGATGACTGTGACCTTTGACCTACATTTACCAAAATGGGATCTATTCCGGACCACCCTGCACCTTTCCTGAAAATGTCATGGAATTTGCTCCAGTAGTTTTTACGTAAAGCTACTGACAGTCAAACAGACAAAACAAACCAAAAACAACACTCCTCTCCCCTTTGGGGGTGGGGTAATTATATCAAAACACACAAAAAACATGTGTAAAAAGTAAGTTTTTCAGCAAAGGTATTGCTAACAGAATGTAAAAACAACTGTGTCCATTCACTGTCAACTTCCCAACTTCATAGGTTTGACTAGTGAATCAATTTTGGAGAAAATGGCAACTACGAAGACTCTGAACATCCAAAAAGGGCATATGTAATGACCATGAAAGGGCAAAAAAACTGTATTTTACACCAACTGTTTACATGTATTGATAAAATTTGTGGATCAGGAGGTATTAAAAAGTTTAATTCTGTAGATGGTTTGTGTCGCCAGTGACTCTTTGGGTCTTTATGGGTTAAAGTATCTCTACAGTACATGATCATTAAATTAAAAAATACATTATTCTCACTTTCAAAAATACAAAATCCAGATCCTCATCTGTATTTTGTACTTCATCATCACAGTAAGTGATGATAAATCACCTATGTAAGTTTAAAAATAGATAAAACTTAATTTGGAACTGCCACAAAGTAGCACTGGTTCTATATGTGATCAAGATAGTCTAAAGGAAAACAACATTATCCCATTCATTTTCATCATCTGACATATTCACTCACAAGCCTAATGATTATCATCAATCCTGGTGGTATCTAATCTCTTAAACATTACAGACGTGAGAGGACTACAGTGGCTGACGGAGGCAAACGCATTGCATCGACAAAACGTTGCAAATGCAAGAAACATGCACAACCAAAAACACAAACACATGAAACAAATTCAACACAAGTGTCCTGCAAGACAAAAATGCTGCAATAGCAGAAACAAAGCAGAAGCAAAAACGTACAATCCACCAAAAACAAATGTGAAAGAAAAATGCTGCAAATACTAAAACATGCAAACTCCCAAAATAACTGCAAGAGAGAAACACTGCAAATTCACTCCACAACAAAATGGAAGAAGGAGACGATGGATGAAGACAAAGTTGAAGTTTATTCATTTAAGAGATTAATGTGAAAAGACGTAGAGCAGCAGAGGTATGGAGCTAATTTTAGAGCCGCACCTCTGTTGCTCTTCTATTATATTGTAGCAGATTATGGTCAAGTGTTTAAAAAAAGAGGAAGGGAATCTAATCTAATCTCTTAAATTAATCAACTTCATCTTCATCCACCATCTTCTTCTTCTTCCATTTTATTTTGGTGAACCTGTTTTGTTGTGGAGTGAATTTGCAGCATTTCTCTCTTCCAGTTGTTTTTTTTTTTTAGTTTGCATGTTTTGGTATTTGCAGCATTTTTCTTTCACATTTGTTTTGGGAGTTTGTACGTTTTTGCTTCTGCTTTGTATCTGTTATTGCAGCATTTTTCTCTTGCAGCTTCACTTGAGTTGCATTTGTTTGTGTTTTTGGTTGTACCATCTTTCTTGTGTTTGCAGCGTTTTGTCGATGCGGTGAGTTTGTCCCTGTCGGCCACTGTAGAGGACAATTACTGCATCAATTAGATCAATGTTTCCCAATCTTTTTGAACCACGGCACATGTTTTACATTAGAAACATCATAAGGCACACTACCAAAGAAAACTCACAAAAAGTACATTTATTGAAACGTAATGCAAATCTAGTCTTGATTTACTTATTCAGTGCAAAACCGAGCTTGTTCAGTTCAACACAAAGCTGACACTCTTGGAGGAATTTAAGAAAGACAACCACAGCTCAACAGCTTAGAGTGGATCATTGGTGTGTGCTGTTGGATCTATAATCACGCTGCTCACTTACACTAACAATAAGGTGAAATTATGTCATTTTTCATAGCACACCGGATGATTTCTCATGGCACACTAATATGCCATAGCCCACTGGTTAGGAAACACTGAATTAGGTTAAAGTGATTATCTGGAGTAAAATGTATTTTAGCTACATTTTTAGATGATTGGGAGTACATACCTATAGTTAAAATATAGTCCAGGATTTCATTAGAAATTGAAATAAAGCTCTATGTAACAGCAAAGCTTATCCTATGAACAGGTTGTTGTTTTTAAAAAAGAATCCAACAAAATCGTGAATTTCCAGAGCATGTAATCAACTAGTTGGACTTCCTCCTAAAGATGTTTTCTGTATCCCGGAAAAGGTGCTGGCTTGAGATAAGTAACTCTGGACACACTATCTGATGACATGAAGACATTGGGACAGTTGGGTTTACCTTTAAGAACCCTCTACTTACAACCACCTAAGTGTGATGTTGTGTAGAACTTTAGAAGAGGTCTAAAAATAGCCTTTCGTGTTGACAAAAAGACATACCCTAGTCACTTCCATGCTAACACAGTTTGGTTAAAAATGGCAAAATCTAAATTTCTCAATGTACATTTGAATAGTGTGATTTTGATGTTTACTATATGTATGTACCCCTAATCATCTAAAAATTTACCTAAAATGAATTTTACTCTGGATGGTGGTTAGCACTTGTGCCTCACAGCTGGAAGGTCCCTGGTTCAATTCCCACACCAGACCTTTCTGTGTGGAGTTTGCATGTTCTCCTCATGTCTGCGTGGGTTTTCTCCAGTTTCCTCCCACCATCCAAATACATGCACTAATAGGTTAATTGGTTAATCTAAATTGTCCATAGGTGTAAATGTGAGAGTGATTGTTTGTCTATATATGTTCAGCCCTGAGATGAACTGGAGACTCATACAGGGTGTACCCCACCTTCACCCATTGGTGCTGGATTAGGCCCCCAGTGACCCCTGTGACCTTAGTAAGGATAAAGCGGGTTGAGATGACGAGTGAGTGAGTAATCACTTTAAATACATTATTCCATGTGAAACATTATTAATATCTGATCTGAACTACTGAGTGTCAGTCTCCTGTAATCAAAACCAGAGGTGGTGCAGTGAAATATTACATGCATTTTTTTTTTTTTGGGATGGGCAGTGTAATTACTACTGATCACTGATATGAAGTCATACATGGACTTTCATGTTGAGTTGTCCTCCAGTAAAAGTACCACCCATTTCTGTTGGGAGATTGAACTCCTTTATCAACAACACAGAACTGTAACATAACAGCAGAACCTGACAGCCTTGTAAATTCAACCTGTTATTGATTCTTGATGGAACACGGTGGTCTCTTTTTTTTTAATGATCTGCTGGGTCGTGTTTATTTTGTCTCTGTATGTGTGTGTGTGTGTGTGTGTGTGTGTTAACCTCATGGTGGTTGTTCATGACGCCCTGTCTACTGCATTTTGTATTACGGCTATAAAACTTTTATTTTATTTATTTTCACTAATTTTTAACAAGATAGTGATGATGTGTGTGTAATTATTTTAATTGTATCACACCCACACATGCAGGTGTATGGGCATGTGTGTGTGTGTGTGTGTGTGTCAGTGTGTGCAGATGGAACTGCGTGTGCACTGTTCCCAGGCATTCATTCTCTTCTTGTTTTTCCCTATTCCCGGTTGTCACTGTTTACAAAGTCAGATATGGCTTTAACCTGCTCATCTCTTATAGCAGATGTTACAACATCTCTCTGACTTAGGTGTCAGGGTACAGACTGAACCTGTACAATGTGTTGATGTTGTGGAGAAATAAAAACCCCTAAGGTCATTGCATATGATCTAAAGACAGTTTTTAAAGGTGTTCACTCTGCTCAGGCAGGA